>CM041799.1:628567-651067 GCA_023376895.1 Aspiorhynchus laticeps
CGTAACTGCATGAATCTTGGAATTATCCATCTCGACTCCATGATGACTTATGTGATATCCTAAGAAAGTGGTGTGCTGTACATGGAATTCACATTTCTCTGCTTTCACAAAGAGCTGGTGTTCTCGAAGACGAGAGAGGGTGGTTTGAACATGTTTAATGTGTTCATCTTCAGACTTGGAATATATAAGGATGTCGTCTATGTAGACAATCACATACTGGTTCAACATGTCCCTGAAGATTTCATTGATAAATGATTGGAACACAGCTGGGGCGTTGGCTAGCCCAAACGGCATCACCAAGTACTCATAGTGACCTCCTGTGGTGAGAAAAGCTGTCTTCCACTCATCCCCTTCTTTGATGCGAATGAGATTATAAGCACTCCTCAAGTCTAGCTTGGTGTAAATCTTAGCCTCTCGAAGCTGTTCTAATGCGGCAGGAACAAGTGGAAGAGGATAGCGGAATTTTACGGTAACATTGTTGAGACCTCGGTAATCAATGCAAGGTCGTAGACCTCTATCCTTCTTCTCAACGAAGAAGAACCCTGCTGCTGCTGGAGAGGTAGAGGGCCTAATAAAACCAAGGTTCAAAGCCTCTTCAATGTAATCTTCCATAGCCTTGGATTCATGGCGTGATAGTGGGTATACCTTACTCTTGGGTGGCATGGCATGGGGTAGAAGATCGATGGTGCAATCCCAGTGACGGTGAGGTGGTAGCTGTGAAGCTTTGCTCTTACTGAACACATCTGAAAAGTCCTGATAGTAGGCAGGGATTTTAACACTGAAGGCAGAAGCTGGATCTTCAGCAGATGTTGTGAGACATGGTTGAGGCATATTGACGGGCATGCAATGGCTTCGACAAAATTCAGACCAGTGAGTCAATTCTCCATGATTCCAGGATAATACAGGATCGTGAGTGGATAGCCAGGGGTATCCTAGGATGATTTCAAATCGGGGTGAATCAATGATATAGAAAGAAATGCTTTCTCTGTGGAACAATCCAATCTGTAACTGAGCAGGTGCAGTTTGTCTGGTAACTCCTCCCTCAATGGGTTTGTTGTTGACATCGGTGATGCAAATGGTGGGCACACAAGGTAGTGTGGTTAAACTGTATTTCTTGACGATATCCTTGTTGATCAGATTCAAGGCGGCACCGGAGTCAATCAACGCTGTCAAAGAAATGGGACCATCTTTAGTAGTTAGCCGAACAGGAATGAGAAATGACTTTGAGATTGGTAGAGAGAATTGATCACCACTCACCCGGCTGGTAACGGAGACGGACCTCCGGGCTTTGTGTGGGCATTCGACGTTACGATGGCCTGTTTCACCACAGTAGTAGCACAGATTCTGTTGGCGGCGTCGAGTTCTCTCCTCATCAGATAAATGAGCATAATTTATTTGCATGGGCTCTTGGTGATCAGAGGGCGCAGTGAGGGAGTTAAGAACTGGTTGTCGAGTGGATTTTCTCTTGGGTGTGTTTCTCAGCAAATTATCGATCTTGATGGCCATGGTGATGAATGCAGTAAATGTTAAGTCCTCACCCTTGCAGGCTAACTCAGCCTGAAGCTCCAAATTTAAACTCTGTTTGAACACAGCCTTCAATGACACATCATTCCATCCACTTTGAGCAGCAAGAGTTCTGAATTCAATGGCGAAATCTGCAGCGGTGCGGTTCCCTTGTGACATGTGAAGCAATTGCGTAGAAATATCCTTGCCCCCCTCAGGATATTCAAATACTTCACTAAGTTGTTGTAATAGATACTCAAAAGACGATTGAAATCGTGAATCTGCCTCCCAAACCGCTGAAGCCCAATCAATCGCTTTGCCAGATAACAAAGACATTAGGAACGTGCATTTACTTCCCTCAGAAGAAAGCTGATCTCTTTGGCTTTCCACATAGATACGGACTTGACGAATAAACCCACGACATTGTCCTGCTGAACCATCAAACTTATCTGGCAATGCCAGTCTTACCGTTGATGTGGAGGGCGAGGGAAGCGATCGAATGTAGTGGGTTAAATGGTCGTTTGCGGATTGCAGTTTGTTGAGTTGTTCCTGGTAATTTTTCAACAACTCGCTCTGATAAGCGAAAGCTGCTTGGAGCTGAGAAACCTCTGCTGGATTCATTGGTGGCGAAGTATTCTGTAACGGAGTTGAGGCGGAAGCCGAAGTAGAATCCATATGCAGAGTTTATTAAACAGTTCCACAAATCCAAACTCAGTGTCAGCAAAGCAAGCGGTGAGGTCGATACACAAGGAGGCAGTCCAAACAGGCAAACAGATAAAAGTGCAATCCAAAAGAGAAGTCAAGAGAAACAGGCAAACTGGTCATACACAGGAGAACTAGACAGAGATATAAACGCTTGGTAAGGCAGGGTAAACTGCCAATACTTCGCAACGATGCAATGTGGTGGCCAGGTTAATATGGCCGCCAAACAGGAAGTAACTGCAGAGGAAGAGCTCACAGTCAAAACTCAGGCGAGAGCTCCCTCTGCTGGCGTGGTGTTACAATGTTGTGATTAAAACATTATTTAAAGGTTACAAAAACATTTATGACATTCTGTTAACTTTAGTCTTTATTTAAAATATAACATTATTTCTTTTTAATATTCTAAAAATATTCAAATGTCCAGTTTCTTGTTGTATTTATAACATTGTTTAAAGTTAAATGTTTTGATATTTTTTTTACCCAAAATATGATATTATTTAAATGATTATATTTTCTGTTCTACTCTCTTTAAAATAAAGGTGCTTAAAAGGTTCTTCACAGCGATGCCATAGAAGAACCATTTTTGGTTCCACAAAGAACCATTCAGTCAATGGTTCTTATCTCTTTCTTACCTTTTTATAATCTGAAGAACCTTCTTTCGCCACAAAGAAGCTTTTGTGAAACAGAAAGGTTCTTCAGATGTTAAATGTTCTTTATGGAACCATTTATACAAAAATGTTCTACTATGGCCTTTATTCCTAAGAGTGTAAGAATGTCAAAATGTCCAGTTTTATTATCATGAGTATAACATTATTTAAATGTTGCAAAAACATTTCTTAAACATTTTATTAATATTGTTTTTGCCCAAAATATGTTATTCGAACGTTCATTTTTAATGTTCTAAGAATGTTCTTGTTGTGATTAAAACATTATTTGGTTAAAAAATAAATTTATAACATTCTACGAACTTATTTAAAATATAACATTATTTTAACATTTATTTTTAATATCCTAAAAACATTAAAATGTCCAGCTTTCTTGTTGTAATTATTACATTTAATGGTTACAAAACATTTCTTAGAATGTTCATCAAGTAGCATCTCAGAACATTTTCTTGCAACGTTGTGACAGCGTGTATCAATAAGAACGTTCCACAAACGTTACATTAAGAGCGTTTCAAAGCGTTGTGGGAACGTTCCCTCGTCAGCGTGTTTCATTCTCAGCCAAGGCCGTAACCATGTCTTGAACATTGGGGGGGACCAATTATATATATATATATATATATATATTAGGGCTGTCAATCGATTAAAATATTTAATCGCGATTAATCGCATGATTGTCATGAGTTAACTCACGATTAATCACAATTAATCGCACTTTTTTTTGTTCTAGACGTACCTTAAATTTATACTTTTCAAGTTTTTAATACTCTAATCAACATGGGCATGGACACATATGGATGCTTTATGCAATTGTATGTTTATTATTATTGAAACCATAGTCAGCATAGAGCATGAAGACTAGACATGTTTCAAAGATCATAGATGTTTTTCAAAGAACATGTTCATGTCTATTAGACACATGAAAATAGAAATTCCAGTTTCTCATTACTTCTTTCTTTGCACTGAGCAATTTACTTACACAAACCTGTTTACATTTTTTTGTGCAGGACAGCTCTCTTCTTCTGAACATGCAAAATGTACATTTATTATTTATTATTGCATGTGTTTCCCTCTCTGTGCCCACATACTGTATTTTGATGAAGCTAAATTCTCAATAAAACTTTTTTCATTGGTATATTTTACTGTTTCTGTTGTCAGACAATGGAATGAATATGAAATAGTGACTGAAACGCGACCCATTAAGACTATATAACCAGATCTCCCTTCCAAGATGTTAATCTGCACAAAAATCCTGATAATCGAGTCGTCGTCTGATGAAATCAAATACACATAAGATAAAGACAATAGCTGTGCTGTGATTTCGGGTATACTTGCATGTAAAATTAGAGAAAGCGCAGCTCCTCTCTGCCGCTCGCTGAACAGCACAGACGCAGATAGAGAGAGAGCGAGAGGTGTGCGCGCGCTGGGAAAGCAAGACCTCGCGCGGCAGTAGGCTACTGACAATTCTCAGAAACTAAATAAGGTTTGTGCACTTTTTGAAGGGAAAAAAGTCGCTAAAGGGGTCTGCAATGTTGATAAGTTGGCAAAACTGTGCATCTCCATTTCTCCAACTACGGGTTGGGCCACGGGTCAAACAGAAAATACGCACTGCGTTAATAAAATTAGTGCCGTTAAAATTAATTTACGTTAACGTGTTATTAACGCGTTAAATTTGACAGCACTAATATATATATATATGCTTTAACTGACGCACGCACACACATTACTCGCACACAGAAACTTGTCAACACTACCCCACGACTTTTATTGTATTAAAATAGTTTCCATACTGAATTGCTACATTATATTTCTCAGCAACGACGTGTTTTTGAAGTAGAACTAAATTCAGTTTCATTGTTTGTAGGGACAGACAAACAGATGCAGATAATTAACGCACGCACATTTCATCTCTCTCTCTCTCTCTCTCTCTCTCTCTCAATCTCTCAATCTCTCTCTCTCTCTCTCTCTCTCAATCTCTCAATCTCTCAATCTCTCTCTCTCTCTCTCTCTCAATCTCTCTCTCAATCTCTCTCTCTCTCTCTCTCTCTCTCAATCTCTCTCTCTCTCTCTCTCTCTCTCTCTCTCAATCTCTCAATCTCTCTCTCTCTCTCTCTCTCAATCTCTCTCTCAATCTCTCTCTCTCTCTCTCTCTCTCTCAATCTCTCTCTCTCTCTCTCTCTCTCTCTCTCTCAATCTCTCTCTCTATCTCTCTCTCTCTCTCTCTCTCTCTCTCAATCTCTCTCTCAATCTCTCTCTCTCAATCTCTCTCTCAATCTCTCTCTCTCTCAATCTCTCTCTCAATCTCTCTCTCAATCTCTCTCTCAATCTCTCTCTCTCTCTCTCTCTCTCTCTCAATCTCTCTCTCTCTCTCTCAATCTCTCTCTCTCTCTCTCTCTCTCTCTCTCTCTCTCAATCTCTCAATCTCTCTCTCTCTCTCTCTCTCAATCTCTCTCTCAATCTCTCTCTCTCTCTCTCTCTCTCTCAATCTCTCTCTCTCTCTCTCTCTCTCTCTCAATCTCTCTCTCAATCTCTCTCTCAATCTCTCTCTCTCTCTCTCTCTCTCTCTCAATCTCTCTCTCAATCTCTCTCTCTCTCTCTCTCTCTCTCTCAAAATGGGCATATTTGAGAAAAAAAGTCGAGTAGTTTGCTTCACTGAATATAACTGTGAATCGTAAAACAGTTGACAAACATTAAATGATTTGCAGCTTCCATCTTACCTCGTTCTCTTTCAATGTTTTCAATCTTCGCGGCGCGCTCAGCGTCTGTGAACGCTAAACCCCGCCTACTTTGATTTGATTGGCCAGTTCAATTATTTTGAACATTGACGAGCGCTGTTAGCCCGCTGAGGCCGAGCAGACTGAAAATTTTACTTTTTAAAGCTTTTTTGTCATCCTAACAAGAGCGATGCGTAATGGAGGACAGCAGATCAGTGCAAGAATTTCAAATATTGGCGGGGACATTTGGCAATTTCTAATTATTGGGGGGGACTTGTCCCCCTCAATGTCTATGGTGGTTACGGCCCTGTTCTCAGCGTTCCTCCATCAGGCCTCGCCGGAGCTCGTCGAGGTGATTCTGCTGTCGTCTCTCTTCCTCTGAACCCTGGAGGAATTCTGCTAACTTTGTTTCTAAAAGTGGCATTGTGAAGAAAGTTCTGCTCCGCGGGTTGCCATGACAACTGTCTCCGAGAGAGAAGCAGAGGCTCAGCAAGATGCAGAAGAATAAGCTGGAGATGTTCATATGTTCAGAAGGCAGGTGAGAGAAACCAGGCCTGTCAGGAGATGGAAAATCGCAAACTGTGTGTGTATATACTGCATATGTATGTATATACTGTAAACATATATATGCATGTATATATAATCTTAAAAAAAAATTACGTAAAATTTACGGTAAAAACAGCAGCTGTGGTTGCCAGAATTTTACCGTACAAAATACGGTAGCAAAGTTTTAGGTTTTATGGATTTAACTTGAAATACCGTAATTTCAATAACTGATATAATGTTAATATACCAACCTATTGAAGTACTGAAATCTGTTTAGTACCTTTGTAATACTCTGATAACCACCAAAACCAGGTGATGAGAAAGTCACATGATGAACCAAAGCCATTACAAGCAGTTTTAATTATTAAAATATATAAAGAAGCACAGTGTCATTCACACAAACACTAATCACCATCATGGTGGCATAAATCTGAAATAATGCAATAAACATTAATTTAACAACATTAGGTGTAACATACAACCCTAATGTACAAAACTGATAAGAGAAAACTAAGAAGAAACATAGTTATTTAACAAAAAAAAACATCAAATTTGAAATGTGACGCAGGGAATTCTGGGAATGTCAATTTACGGTTATTCAAGAAAAATTATACGTTCTTTTTCACTTCCAAAAACGGTATACTACCGCAAAATTACATGTAATGTCCAACACTAACTGCTTTCATTTTAATCAGATTTTTTATGGTTAATCACACAAAATGAATGTGTTAAACTGACAGATTGTGTGATTTGGAAACTGAATCCTCTTCCTCTTGTAGATCTGACTGTGTTTCCAGCATCATCTCAGATTCTCAGGCTCTCAGTCCTGCGTTTGAGTTATTAATACTGTATGCATGTGTTCAGATATATTTGAGCGAGATGACCGTATTCTCGAACCGAACTCACATTTTCAGCAAAGCATTGCTGTGTGAAGAGAACAGAACCGGACTGAACTATACTGTAACTGATCAGAAAACATTCATAAATCAATTATCTCTACAATCTGAGCAGATGAGGCTCATTCAGATTATATTACTGCATCTGATTGGTTGTTTCATTGCATGACAATCATAAACACCCAACAAGATGTTTGTTTACTGTGATTATTAATAGATTTAATTATTGATGAAGCACCAGCCTTAATTAATGTAGTTTTTTAAAGCAACAAGCTGGAGCATTACCATGATTTTACCACAGTAAAGAGGGATTTAGGCACTCCTAAAATAACTATGAACCAGGATTTTTACAAGAAGACTTCATGTGTTCATTTTGCATCTCCAGTAAGTGATTTAAGGATGTTTAGATATTTGTACTGGAAAACATACTCAAGTGACTTCATGAATTTAAAATTTCTGTTCCAATTTAATAGCTTTTTAAGGCTTTAATTAGTGTATGATCATAGTAAAGTGACTGTGAACATGGTCTCGTGGCTCTGTATAGTTGAAGTTTGTGACTAAAGTCGTCTGACATGAACATGATACAGATTTAATGTGCTTCTGTTCAGACGTGAATCTCACAGAAAGAGTGCATCACACATAGCAGAGTAATTAGTGTGAAATGCATGTTTTTTCAGCAGCTAATTGGATTTGTGTACTCTGCAGTGACCCAGAGCCGACTGATCAGCGCTGGAGCGACTGAACGCGTGTAACGGGCCTCGTGTTCTCATCCTCCACGAACACCTTCAGATCCGAGAACGAGTTCCAGAAGCTCTCGAAGCGTCCGGCGCAGAGCTGGAGATCCGGTCAGGAGTCCTGAGCTGGATTCTGGGACACAGGCGACAAATTCAGCTCATAAAAACATAATGGGAACATTGTTTTCAAATGCTGAAATGTTCAGTTTTCTTGTCACGATTAGAACGTTGTTTAAAGGTTACAAAAACGTTTCTTACAAGTTTTACCCAAAATATAGTTATTTGAACGTTTTAATATTCCAATAACCTTAAAATGTTCAGTTTTCTTGTCATGATTAGAACGTTGTTTAAAGGTTACAAAAACGTTTCTTATTAGTTTTACCCAAAATATAGTTATTTGGACGTTTTAATATTCCAATAACGTTAAAATGTCAAATTTTCTTGTCATGATTGGAACGTTGTTTAAAGGTTACAAAAACGTTTCTTACAAGTTTTACCCAAAATATAGTTATTTGGACGTTTTAATATTCCAATAACCTTAAAATGTTCAGTTTTCTTGTCACGATTAGAACGTTGTTTAAAGGTTACAAAAACGTTTCTTACAAGTTTTACCCAAAATATAGTTATTTGGACGTTTTAATATTCCAATAACCTTAAAATGTCAAATTTTCTTGTCATGATTGGAACGTTGTTTAAAGGTTACAAAAACGTTTCTTACAAGTTTTACCCAAAATATAGTTATTTGGACGTTTTAATATTCCAATAACGTTAAAATATCAAATTTTCTTGTCGTGATTAGAACGTTGTTTAAAGGTTACAAAAACGTTTCTTACAATGTTCATCAAGTTCACATAACATCATGAGGCCGTTTTGAGAATGTTGTTAAGAACGTTTTCTCTCACTGTTATGAGAATGTACACTATATTGCCAAAAGTATTAGCACCCCCTTCTTTAGAACAGAAAAATGCACTTCCAAATCTGTGGCAACAATGATGGGAACATAATTCATGTATTTAAAAATTGTATTTCATCTCTGTAGCAACAGTTTTGTCAGTGTCTAAAATGACTGAACCCATATGTACAAGTCATTGGTGTTTGGTGATGAGTTTTTGTCTCAAGGTCTGCATTTACAGTCACACCAGAGGTGTTAAACTGGGATTAGGACTTGGTTTTATGCAGACCAGTCAAGTTCTTCCACACTGACTCAATCAATCATTTTCTTTTTGAACCTTGTCTTATACACAGAGACATTGTCATGTTAGAATAGAAAAGAGTCCAAACTGTTGCTATAATATTAGAAGCACACAATTTCCTAGAATATCATTATATGCTTTAACATTAAGATTTGTACTCATAGAAATTACTAAACCTGTTCATTAGAAGGGGTGCCAATACTTTTGCCAATATAGTGTATATCACTAATTAATAAAGTTTAAGAGTGTTCCGTAAACATTGTTAAGAATGTTTTTCTGAGCTTTGGGAAGGAGATCTGTGAGAGTGTTTCTGGAGCAGAGACGGTGACACAATGAGGCGGTGAGGATGAAGAGCGGACACTTTGAGGTCAGTGACGGTTGTTGAGGAAAGATCCGACGTTCTCTCTCTGCTTTTACTCTTAGAGGACAATGAAGGCTCTTCTCCCAACCTCTCCTCACTTTTTTTTCCAGAAATGGAGGCGCAATTAATGACAACATGAACGATGTCCTACTTTTTGCCTCCGATTCGGCACAGAGGATGGAAACGTAGGAAAATTCCCCAAGATGGCCGTCCGAAAGCGTCGGCTAGGTCGGTCACGCGGCTCGTCCAATTATAGAACGGCTGTGACACCTGGGGGGTGAAGATGGAAACTCTTCCTCCGATGCTATAAATCAAAGCTGGATGGCTCATTTTCAAGGTGAGATGTTGAGGAAGCTGGATTTTGTGGGAACTGGAGCACGGACGAACTTACCGGAATCACAAATGCGGCACATCTTAAAATAATCAAAGCACATACAGTCAGTAATGTACATAAGACATTTACTTCTGCAGCGCTTTATACAATAGAGATCGTTTCAAAGCAGCTTCACGGAGGTAAATAACAGTGTTAATGCTACAAAATTAATCAATTATGAAACAAACTCAGTTTCAGCTGTAAAGCAGCTCTATAGAAGACAATAGAGTCGTTATTCAGATCAATTCAGTTTTGTTCTCAGCTGATAAAGTCAGTGCAGTTACATCAATATTAATTGAGTTTAAACCCAGCTGTGAAAGTGTGTGTGTGTGTGTGTGTGTGTGACAGAGAAACACGTCACAGGTTAAACCACTGTAATGTTCAGGAGTATGAATAATTCACTCTGACTAATAGAGGACGAGTATTACAGCAGCGCCGGGTCAGAACCTCTGATTAAACACACACATGTGCTCTCATTTAGAGATATCTGTGTGTGTGTGTCTCTGTGTGTGTGTGTCTCTCTGTGTGTGTGTGTGTGTGTGTGTGTGTGTGTGTCTCTGTGTGTGTCTGTCTGTGTGTGTGTGAGTGTGTGTGTGTGTGTGTGTGTTTGTGACATATGAGGACATAAATGTGTATAATGGCACAGGTATTACAAGGAGAAGGTGATTTATGAGGACATTACCCCATGTCCCCATATTTCAAAATGCTAATAAATCATACAGAGTGAGGTTTTTTTTTGAGAAAGTATAAATGCCTGTAGTCTCCTGAAAGGGGTAGATATAGGTGTAGGGTGATAGAAAATAAAGTTTGTACAGTATAAAAACCATTACACCTATGTCCCCACAATTCACAAAAACAAACGTGTGTGTGTGTGTGTGTGTGTGTTTGTGTGTGTGTATATGTGTGTGTGAGTGTGTGTGTGTTTGTGTGTGTGTGAGTGTGTGTGTTTGTGTGTGTGTGTGTGTGTGTGTGTGTGTGTGTGTGTATATGTGTGTGTGTGTGTGTGTGTGTGTGTGTGTGTGTGTGTGACTGTGAGTGTGTGTCTCTGTGTGTGTGTGTGTGTATATGTGTGTGTGTGTGTGTGTGTGTGTGTGTGTGAGAGAGTGTGTGTGTCTGTGTGTGTGTGTGTGTGTGTGTGTCTGTGTGTCTGTGTCTCTCTCTCTCTCTCTGTGTGTGAGTGTGTGTGTGTGTGTGTGTGAGTGTGTGTGTGTGTGTGTGAGTGTCTCTCTGTGTGTGTGTGTGTGTGTGTGTGTGTGTCTCTCTCTCTGTGTGTGTGTGTGTGTGTGTATGTGTGTGTTGCGCAGCTGCATTCTTCACTCTGACAGCAGCGCTGCATGTGTCTGGCTCCTGTCGGTCCCTCATTACTGACCCTGAGCTCAGAAACAATGGGCAGGTTTGGAACACTGAGCGTGTGCCCTGGAGCTGCGGCCTATACGAATAAATCAAACCGAGGAAAGAGTTAGAGACGCCGTCACCAGTCTTCCTCAACACCAGCTCGACGTGTCTGTTAACTAGCACCCAAACCTGTTCATAAAGAACGCTGTGCATTTGCCAAAAGACTGAGAGAGTCAACGTCAGTCAAACTGATTAAAAAGATGGGATTCTGTTGGATTTGGAACTTCCCGTTTCCAGACGGTGCGTTTCCATCGGCGTTCCAAGAGCCAAACGCAAAAGTGATATTCATTAAGTCTCATGTAATAACGGCAGCGAATGAAACAGATATTTTGATTAATGTATTCGGAGGCTTCCGACAGCACGCAGAGGATCCTATTTGCAGTTCTCGGCAGAGGAATGAAGCGGAGAGCTGAAGAAAGTGTGATAAAATGATAATTAGTGTTAATCTGATACCATTGCCTAGCAACAGACGGTAGGCTGTAATAATGGAGTAATGGCTTCTATTTTTGGCCTCTCTGTCTTTCCAGCCTCTGCCGCCTATTATTCTTCCACAAAGAGAGAGAGAGAGGAAGCTAATGGTCAGAACAGTCCTAATGGATCTGAGTTGAACTAAAATATAAGACACAGTCCCACGTCGCTTATTCACTGGAGAGCTGAGCACGCCTCAAGCTCGAGTAAATTGCCTGTCAATGAATACAGGTGTATGTGTTTCAAACGCTCCCCAGCGACGCCATACACCGACCCTTCTGTTCAATACAAAACATGTTTGATTTCCATTCTGTTCCAGCGCATTATCATCTCAAACAGAGTTTCTCTGTGCGAGAGGCTCGTCTGATCGCGACTTCAGTGAGATAAACTCATTCAGTAAGCAGCATTTGAGAGACGCCCAAAACCACTGAACAAGCTCTCAGATCAAATCTCTGGGATTCTTCTGGCTTCCCACGTTATGAACTGAAAAACACATATTTAAAAAGCACATTTGTGACCCTGGAGCACAAAACCAGTCTTAAGTTGCTGGGGTATATTTGTGGCAATAGCCAACAATACATTGTATGGGTCAAAATTATCAAAAAAAATGTATGCCAAAAATCATTAGAATATTAAGATCATGTTCCATGAATATATTTTGTAAATTTCTTACCATAAATATATCAAAACATAATTTTTGATTAGTAATATGCATTGCTAAGAACTTCATTTGAACAACTTTAAAGATGATTTTATCAATATTTGGATTTTTTTGCACCCTCAGATTCCAGATTTTCAAATATTGTTCTATCATAACAAACCATACATCAACGAAAAGCTATTTATTCAGCTTTCATATGATGCATAAATCTCAATTTTTAAAAATTACACTTAAGACTGGTTTTGTGCTCCAGGGTCACATTTGTTTACAGTGTAAGTGTGTGTTTTACCTCATTCTCAATGACTGTTTGAATACTATAAATTTGCATAAAGGAACCATAGTGAGAACTTCAAAATAAAGGTTAAAAAGGGGTTTATCACAGTGATGC
The DNA here is from genome assembly GCA_023376895.1 of Aspiorhynchus laticeps. NCBI lineage: Eukaryota > Metazoa > Chordata > Actinopteri > Cypriniformes > Cyprinidae > Aspiorhynchus > Aspiorhynchus laticeps. The sequence goes on from CM041799.1 coordinate 641,164, forward strand.
GATAGAAGAAACATTTTTGGTTCCTCGAACCTTTCGGTCATTAGTTATTAAAATAGCATACTGTAAAATTTATATTAGGCGGCCTTAACTACTATGTACTTACATTTAAATTAAACATTTGATACAATGCACTTATTGTGTACATACATGTTTTTACATTGTACATTGTAAAATATACATGTAATTACATCTGTTACGGGGTTGACGAGACGAGAGACAGGTGGATCCATTCGCATGGCTTTATTATTAAACATGGTCAATACAGGCAGGGTCAGACAGTAGCAAACAGGTATGGCATGGGCAAGACACAAGAATAATCCAAGGCAAGCGTGGGTCGGAGATCGGCGTACAGTATCCAGAGAGCTAGGCAGAGAGATAGTCCAAGGTAACGAGCAATAATCCAACACGAGGTAATCAGAGTCCAGAGGGCAAGGCAGAGAGAATATCCAGGAACACGGGCAGAATCAAACACGGGTAATCAAACTAGGTATCGGGAAAACGCTTGGTAAGTAGCAAGGCTAACAATACTCGGCAGTGTGTGAGAGGAAGTCCATGGTTTATATAGTGTGTGTATGTGTGTGATTGGGTGCTGGTGATTGTGAGATGGAAAACAGGTGTGTGCTTGATCATGGTGAACAGCTGTGTGGGTGCAGTGGATGATGGGAAATGTAGTCCTTGAGTGATCTGTGACTGACTGTGTGGTGTGAAAGTCCATGTGATGGGTGAGTGACTGGAAGTTCATGGCTTGGATTCGTGACAACATCTGTAATTAATTTCTGTAATTATGTTTATAATTACACTGTTGACCCACCCTTAAACTTACCCATACTACCCTAACCTGTCCCTAACCTACCCGTATCCACCTCAATAGCAGCAAAAGTGTTTTGAAATACAATATGACCACAATAAATACATTGTACTTATTTTTTTATGTAAGTACATAGTAGTTAAGGCCACTTAATATAAAGTGTGACCGAACATTTTAATAATCCAAAGAACTTTTTACACTATAAAGAATCTTTAGTGCAACAGAAAGTTTCCACACTTCTAAAATAAATGTTCCAAAAGTGTGTTTTCGTAGTGATGCAATAAAATAACTAGTTTTTAATAATCCAGAGAGCCTTATTATTTTTAAGAGTATAGTTGCATGTAGCGCCCGAGCTTACAGAGAACGTTCTCAGAATGTTGAACAAACGTTCTTCCAGCAACGTTAATAGAAGTTAATAGAGTTAACTGTTCTTTAAAGTGCCCCTATTATGCTATTTTTAAGGTTGCTAATATTGTTTTATGAGTGTCCTAAAACAGGTTTACATGCATCCAAGGTCAAAAAACACGTTTTCTCAAAAAATAGCTTTAATTTGTCCTAATTTCTAAATGATTCCTAAACGACTCGTGCGAAGCAGTTCGAAGAATCACTCTCTAAAGCCCCTCCTCTCCGTGAGCCCTCGCTGCTGTGATTGGTCAGTCTCTAAGCCCCTCCTCTCCGTGAGCCCTCGCTGCTGTGATTGGTCAGTCTCTAAGCCCCGCCTCTCCGTGAGCCCTCGCTGCTGTGATTGGTCAGTCTCTAAACCCCTCCTCTCCATGAGCACTCGCTGCTGTGATTGGTCAGTCTCTAAGCCCCTCCTTTCTGTGAGCCCTCACTGCTGTGATTGGTCAGTCTCTAAGCCCCTCCTCTCCATGAGCACTCGCTGCTGTGATTGGTCAGTCTCTAAGTCCCTCCTCTCCATGAGCACTCGCTGCTGTGATTGGTCAGTCTCTCAGCCCCTCCTCTCCGTGAGCACTCGCTGCTGTGATTGGTCAGTCTCTAAGCCCCTCCTCTCCGTGAGCACTCGCTGCTGTGATTGGTCAGTCTCTAAGCCCCTCCTCTCCGTGAGAACTCGCTGCTGTGATTGGTCAGTCTCTAAGCCCCTCCTCTCCGTGAGCCCTCACTGCTGTGATTGGTCAGTCTTTAAGCCCCTCCTCTCCGTGAGCCCTCGCTGCTGTGATTGGTCAGTCTCTAAGCCCCTCCTCTCCATGAGCCCTCGCTGCTGTGATTGGTCAGTCTCTAAGCCCCTCCTCTCCGTGAGCCCTCGCTGCTGTGATTGGTCAGTCTCTAAGCCCCTCCTTTCTGTGAGCCCTCACTGCAGTGATTGGTCAGTCTCTAAGCCCCTCCTCTCCATGAGCACTCGCTGCTGTGATTTGTCAGTCTCTAAGCCCCTCCTCTCCATGAGCACTCGCTGCTGTGATTGGTCAGTCTCTAAGCCCCTCCTCTCCGTGAGCACTCGCTGCTGTGAGTGGTCAGTCTCTAAGCCCCTCCTTTCTGTGAGCCCTCACTGCTGTGATTGGTCAGTCTCTAAGCCCCTCCTCTCCGTGAGCACTCGCTGCTGTGATTGGTCAGTCTCTAAAGCCCCTCCTCTCCGTGAGCCCTCGCTGCTGTGATTGGTCAGTCTCTAAGCCCCTCCTTTTCTGTGAGCCCTCGCTGCTGTGATTGGTCAGTCTCTAAGCCCCTCCTCTCCGTGAGCGCTCGCTGCTGTGATTGGTCAGTCTCTAAGCCCCTCCTCTCCATGAGCCCTCGCTGCTGTGATTGGTCAGATGGTGCAGTTCTTTGTGATTGGTCTACAGCGCGAATGATAGCCCATGGGCGGAGATTATGCAAATGTGTTACTTCGTGACATACAGCCGTAACAGAATAAGATACAAATCCCTAACGACTCGTTTAGGCGATTGCAAGCCGACTCTTTTTTTTAATAGACAATAACTATATATATCGTGCACTTTCGGCTTCACAACTTTGCAGAAAGTTTATGTTCACATACTGCTACATGACACACTGCATGCATAATAGGGGCACTTTAATAACATTCAAATGAAAACATTATTAATACATTGTTCATGAAATGTTTTATTTTTGAAACATTTTAGTTGGACATTCATCTAACAATGTTACTTGTTTCAGAACGTTCAGAAGACATTTACAGTTTGTTTCAGCTGCTTACACACATTTTCAAAACTTTTCCTCTTTTTTTTAAAACTTTACACACAAATCCAAGAATTGCACACAAAATGCAAAAAGCATCACATCTCTTCAAAATGAAGCACTGCATTCAAAATATCATAAACACATCTCAAAAGCAAACACCTTTGCTGTAATATTAATTCCTGTGTGTTTCATAGAGAATTGTGTGTTGTGTTTTGCAAAACGTGTTTTATGAAATTGAAAGGCTGAGAATTAGTGTATGTTTTGCATATTTAATGTGTGTTTATGCTGTTTGAGTGACAGCTTTCAGAAACTGTGTAAGTATAGGTTTTGTGTGTAAGCCGTTGAAAAACAAAATGTAAAACTATCATTCCCATAATGTTTGCAAAATGATAAAAAGTGTAAGAATATTTTAGCATTTTAAAAACTGGACGTTCAGAGAACATTCATTTCATAACAATGTGGAAAAGCAAAAAACAAACATTTTTAGCATATATTTTGTTCGCTGGAACAACACATAGCCTACCAGAACCAAATATGGGAACATATTAAATGTATGCTAATATTGAGCAAAAAAAACCCAGTATCATCAGCTTTTCCAATTTACCAACACATAGAAGGAGTGTAAAATGCTGATGCATGTAGGAAACGCTGGCTGCTGTGTTGTGTTGCCAGCGCACTGCAATTAAAGCGGCCCGATCCCTCTCGAGTCCTCTAACGCTCCGGCACAAATGTGCTGATAAATAAAGACGCTTCCAATTAAATCATAAATGACAAATCACACTCATTAATAGCGAGCACTAGCGCGCACACCTTTGGTTTTTGACCCCTGCCCTCCGCTGACCCCCGCTGACCCCCGCTTTCTGTGTTTGAGCTCTTGTGTGTGTGTGTGTGTGTGCGTGTGTGTGAGTGTGTGTGTGTGTGTGTGAGTGAGTGTGTGCGTGTGTGTGTGAGTGTGAGTGATTGAGTGAGTGTGAGTGAGTGTGTGAGTGTGAGTGTGTGTGTGAGTGTGTGTGTGTGTGTGTGTGTGTGTGCGTACGTGTGAGTGTGTGTGAGAGTGTGTGAGTGAGAGTTTGTGTGCTTTGAGAGGTGTCGTGGGTGGATGTGTGTGAGTGTGTGTGAGTGTGTGTGCGTGCGTGTGAGTGTGTGTGCGTGCGTGCGTGTGAGTGTGTGTGTGTGTGTGTGTGTGTGTGTGTGTGTGTGTGTGAGTGAGAGTTTGTGTGCTTTGAGAGGTGTCGTGGGTGGATGTGTGTGAGTGTGTGTGAGTGTGTGTGCGTGCGTGTGAGTGTGTGTGCGTGCGTGTGAGTGTGTGTGCGTGTGTGTGTGTGTGTGTGTGTGTGTGAGTGAGAGTTTGTGTGCTTTGAGAGGTGTCGTGGGTGGATGTGTGTAGGCGTGTGCACACAATCTTCTCAACTCAATGCTGTTTTGATTCTCTTTGAGTGCCAATCGGGGAAAACGCACTTCTGGGTTTACAGCTGATGACTTTCTCTCACAAACACGAGCGCGATCGCTTCTTGTCCGTCTGCATGACGTTCCAGCAGTGAAGTTCATTACACCTCATTGCGCTCGGGGGGTGATTACCGGTTTTAATAACTCAAAATTACTGTAAAGCTGCTTTTGTGCTGCCCACGTGCATTAGGGAGGGGCCGACCGCACTCATCAGATCTCCCAGCGGCGTACACAAACAGACAGCGCGTCTCATTCTCCGGTTACTGACATCACCTTGGTTCCCTGAGATAAGGGAAGGAGCCTTGCGTATGAGGTAAACCAGTGGCACTTTAGCCTGCCAGAATGTGCGGAGCCGACCTTTATCCCTGTTACGGGGAAGTCGTGGCCTAATGGTTAGAGAGTTGGACTCGTAATCCAAAGGTTGTGAGTTCGAGTCTCAGGTCCGGTAGGAATTGTAGGTGGGGGGAGTGAATGTTCAGCACTCTCTCCACCTTCAATACCATGACTGAGGTGTCCTTGAGCAAGACACCCAACCCCCAACTGCTCCCCGGGCGCCGCAACATAAATGGCTGCCCACTGCTCTGGGTGTGTGTTCACGGTGTGTGTGTGTTCACTGCTGTGTGTGTGCACTTGGATGGGTTAATTGCAGAGCACAAATTCCGAGTATGGGTCACCATACTTGGCCGTATGTCACTTCACTTTCACTTATATAAGTCGGCTCAAAGCGCTATTTCATCAGAATCACTTGACAGCCATCGATTCGCATGCTGCTTATAGCACGGCGCTCGTTCCCTTATCTCAGGAACTGAGGTTACATCAGTAACCAGAGCATTCCCTATTGGAACGTTCACTTCACGTTGCGTATGGGGAATGGTGTCCAATCACGCCGTGCTATGAGCAGATACAGAACGACCTGCTCTGCGAGCCCAGTCTTGGAGCACTTAACTTAAAGGCCCCTAAAAACATGAGCCAAACTGAGTCCCAAGCATCAGCTGAGATGTGAATCATTTCCACCCTCGGGGAGAAACCGGCAGTTTAGGCAGATAAAATCCATGCCTGCAAGGCAGGGACATCCAAATGATAAAATCTGGCAAATATGGATGGAGACGACCAGCCGGCGGCCGCACAAATCTCACCAATACAAATCCCACTGGACCATGCCCAGGAGGAGGACATTCCTCTGGTGGAGTGAGCCCTATTCATAGTTTTCAGTCACGTGATCGGCTCGAAGACTCGGAGGGCAAAACATCCATAGAACTGCTGCACAAGCGTGTCAATTTTTCATCTGTTTCACAGCCGCAAATATTTAGATCACCTCTCAAAAGAATAAAACAAAGGTATTTCTGAACAAAATGCAAGTTTTGGCCATTTGCGATCCATATTAAGCACCTGCGGCAATATTTCAATCATAAACAGTGCGACAAAACGTTGTAAAAACACTTAAAGTGCTGTAATATATTTAAAACAGTAATATTAAAAGATCAAATTCAGTATTCACCACATTAATGATGCATAGTTTACATGATGAGGCCGTGAATATGAATGCAATCCGCTTAATAACAGTGTTTTCCTTCTAATGGTTTTCTATGGGAAGCCATTTAATGTGAAACTTTGCACATTGTGTTTATATTCTGGCTTCATCTTCTTGCCTGTACAAAATATACATAATCAATAAGGTGTCCACTGAATCTCGCCTTTTAACATCTGCAATTTACTACATTATTACTTGATGCAATCTGCGTAAAAATAACTGGCGGTCAGTGGAGCAAAGCTTTGTTTTGCCCTCCAGGTGGAGGGACGTCACGTGAAAACTATCAATAGGGCATTGTGAGCCAACCGAGGCATAAACCAGGGCTATTGCATCTACTATCCAGCGAGATAGCCTTTACTTTGTGACCGGCAGCCCTTTAGAGCGGCCTCAAAAGCACACAAAGAGCTGCTCTGAATGACTTAGAGTGCTCTACGTACACCCTGAATGCCCGAACTGGCCACAATAAGTTTTGATCCTGTTCACCATCCGCCGTAGGGAGGGACAGCAGGGATAATACCTGGGCTCTGAATGAAGATACATAACCGCTATACACCTGGAGAACGACTTTACAGTCATTGGGTCCAAACTCGACAGCGCTTGCAAGTCACCTACTCGTTTGAGCGAAGCTAAGGGCAAAAGCAGAGCAGTTTTGAGCATCATGACCTGTAAGCCGGCTGTTTGAAGCAGGAGGGACCCTTAGGACTAAAGACAAGTCTTACGTCGGCACAGTCCTGGAGCAAGGTGGGTTCAACCTCCGAGCACACCTTAGGAACTTAACGACCACGTCGTTTCTGCCGATTGTCCGGCCAGCCACGAGAGAATGGTTCGCCGCAATGGCTGCTACATAGACTTTGAGTGTGGATGCGGTGCGCCTCTTATCCAAAAGCTCTTGAAGACAGGTTAGCGCGGAGGACAGGTCACATGAAGCATCACCAGAGTTGTCTTCGGAGGCAAAGAGGTGCCAAAGACTGACCAAATCATCTGAACCAATTGGGGATGGAGTCTTCGTTCCCCTAGAGATACATTGTCTCTGGACAGCATGTCCGCTCCTTGGTTCAGTCTGCCCCGCACATGACCCGCTCGTAGTGAGAGGAGTTTGCTCTGTGCCCACAGCAGGAGACGTCAAGCCATCCTGTAAAGGGAACGTGATCTGAGGCCGCCTTGGCGAATGATATAGGCTACCACAGTCGTGTTGTCTGAACGGACCAGGACGTGGTGCCCCCTTAAGACTGGCAGGAAAGTTTTTAGGGCCAGAAACGCCGGATTGTCCTCGTACAGAGTGATGTCGTGACTACCTTCCTCCTGGAGGTCATTCCCAACGACCTCCAGGAGGAAGGTAGTCACCTGGTAAAAACAGACGAGGAGTTGCCAAGGGACCACAGCTTTGACACAGCGATGGGATACCCTGACACGAGATCGCCCTAGGTGCCAAGTGTGGGACAGTACACAAGTTTTCAGCCAAAACTGGAGGGGCCGCATGTGGAGCAGGCCCAGGGGAATAACTGAGGAGGCGGCCGCCATGAGACCGAGCATCCTCTGAAACACCCTGAGGGGGCGTGCAGTCCCTAGTGTGAACAACGCTGCCACTCACTGTATAATCAGGGAGCGTTCTGGCGAAATCCAAGCACGCATTTGAACCGAGTCTATAACTGTTCCCAGAAAGGACACCTGCTGTCTGGGAGTCAGAAAAGTCTTGGTTGGATTGATTCTCAACCCAAGACGCTCCAGATGGTTGAGCAACAATGACCTGTGAGTGATTAGTTCCCGTTCTGATCTGGCTAGCACTAACCAGTCTTCGAGGTAATTCAAAATGCAGATTCCCATCTGTCTCCGAGGGGAAAGAGCCACGTCCACGCACTTCATAAAAGTGCGGGGGGGCAGGGCCAGCCCGAAAGGCAAGACTGTATATTCATAGGCTATTCCCTCGAATGCAAATCTCAAGAACGGTCTGTGACAAGGGGCTATTTGTATATGAAAGTATGTGTCTTTCATATCCAGAGTCAGAAACCAGTCCTCGGGCAAAATATGCACGAGTATCTGTTTCAAAGTTAACATTCTGAACGGCCGTCACATGAGAGTACGATTCAGACGTCTGAGATCGAGAATTGGCCTGAGCCCGCCATCTTTCTTGGGAACGAGGAAGAAGCGGCTTTAAAAACCTGACTCGCTGTCCACTAAAGGGGACCTGTTCTATGGTGCCCTTCACAAGCAATGTGCTACACAAACGTTAACATATCAGGTTTCAGTAACAGGGTAAACCCCATACGCAACGTTCAATAGGGAACTCCGCGCTATCGATCTGATGGACTGCTGGCCTTTAAAGGCTGAGAAAATGAGGCATGGATTGCTTTGGTCCCAAATGTCACGGCAAACAATTAAGAGGGACACGTGTGAGCATGTGACACTCCTCTATTAACCTGTTTAATCCCTGATTTTTCCCAGACATAAAAATATCCAAATGATGTGTCATTAGTAAGGGGAAAAAAATTGTTGTGTTTAAAATTGTGTTTTATGGTCGGTCACAATTGGGATAATGTGGAATACTTAATTAACATATTTCTGCAGTCATAAAAATGTATATATATCTCAGCCCAGCTATTTTAAACTCTGTCTGATCATATTCTATGGTTACTATTATGCATAAAACCCTTACACAATACTGATAGGAATACTGACAAAAAAATACAACCACAAGCTTTTTCAAAATTGTTTCTTTATTGTAACATATATCATACAATTGTTATATTAGTGCTACCGGTATTACAACATCAATATTGTAACATTTGAACGTTCAAAATTTGGTGGAATATTTTGTCATTTCAACATTTTAGTGCAGCCTTCACTATTGTTGCCATCAACATGTTTACTGATTCTAACCCTAACCGTAACCCTAACCCTAACCCTAACCCTAACCTAACCAGAGCTGATAAAATGTAAAACTGTAACTTGAATGCAATGTAAGTCGCTTTGGATAAAAGCATCTGCTAAATGCATAAATGTAAATGTAAATGATTCTATGACCACACTCAACAAAACTGAATAACTGAGAATTCATATATTAATACTAAACACCTTAAAGATAACAGCCCGGTTTCACAGACAGGGCTTAGCTTAACCCAGGACTAGGCCTTAGGTAAATTAAGATATTTAATCAGCTTCTATAATAATGTCTTTGGAGCAAACTTTACAGGTGTGCATCTTGAGACACCTTCATATTTTAAGATATGTCAGAGCAAGATATTTTCAGTTGAGACAGCTCATACATGCATTTTAGTCTGGGACTAGCCTTAAGCCTTGTCTGTGAAACCGGGGGAACATGTACCAGAAATCTTTGTCATATCTTTGTTAACATACTTTACTAGCCTATTGTTTTGGAGCTTTGATGCAGTCGTTATCTTCTCATGGTGCAAACATGGAACTAAACTGCTCTGGTCATGTGACAGTTTGCACTAACCAAACTGCACATCAGAGCATGTGAGCGGTGAGAATTTCCGCTCCCCGCCCACGTGGGTGTTCGCTCCCCCGCTCCACCGCTCAAAGTCGCACCAGACCGCTCCGCTCAATTCCGATCCCCGCTCACCTACAATTTCATCCCGCTCCGGTGAAATCGCTCCACGCTCGCTCAAATTTAAAACACCTGCCGTTTTCAACCGAAGCCTTACGCCTGGGACACACTGTCTGCGTGGCGGACGTGGAGCGGGTTTGTTGCGTAACTGCTGCGGAAGAAATCCGCTTCACTTCTATTCTGTCGCGGGGCCGCGGTTGCGGCGTGGTTGGACCGTGCACCTAATACGCGCATATTCCGCAGGCAGTGTGGCTGCTCTAATCTGTTAACATAGGCGCGGAAAGGAAAATCAATACGCAGCAAACCCGCTCCGCGACGCGTCCGCCACGCAGCCTATATCCTATAAAGAACTCCCAGCAACATCAGTCAAAATAGAACACATCAAACAAACACAACAGCGAAC
>CM041799.1:658567-708567 GCA_023376895.1 Aspiorhynchus laticeps
AGGGGTCAGAGGTGAGGTCAGAGGAGGGGTCAGAGGTGAGGTCCGAGGTGAGGTCAGAGGTGAGGTCAGAGGAGGGGTCAGAGGAGGGTCAGAGGAGGGGTCAGAGGAGGGGTCAGAGGTGAGGTCAGAGGTGAGGTCAGAGGAGGGGTCAGAGGTCACGTCTGATGAGAGATGCTGGGTTCTTGCTGACGCAGACGAGACCGCGGTCAGCCGAAGACAAGCCACACAAGACTTTTACTTAATAATAGAGAATGTCAGGCATAAGCAGAAAAACAGCAAAGAGAAACCTCCTGAGAAATAACAAAAGTTGTGCGATGGGTTTATGAAGCTGCTGCAAGAATGCATTCAGCGTTATTCTGTGTTACGTCACTGTGAGTAAGATACTGTTATTATAGAGCGAATCAGCACAGATTCATTCAGGACTCAGCTTCTGATCAAATGCTGCAATTTCAGTTTCAATCAGGGATTAACACATTATTGTGCTCTCCGAACCCATCTGATGTCAAATATTATTATTTTTTGCATGTTTATAGTTCTCTAATGTAGGTTAACTAATAAAATATATATAACCAGTCAAAACCAGTCATTTTGTGAAATTGAGATTTATGCATCATCTGAAAGCTGAATAAATAGCTTTGCATTGATGTATGGTTTGTTATGATAGGATAATATTTGAAAATCTGGAATCTGAGGGTGCAAAAAAATCTAAATATTGAGAAAATCTCCTTTAAAGTTGTTCAAATTAAGTTCTTAGCAATGCATATTACTAATCAAAAATTAAGTTTTGATATATTTACGGTAGGAAATTTACTAAATATCTTCATGGAACATGATCTTAATATCTAATGATTTTTGTCGTAAAAGAAAAATGTATAATTTTGACCCATACAATGTATTGTTGGCTATTGCTACAAATATACCCGTGTTAGACTGCTTTTGTGCTCCAGGGTCACAATTTGTCATTTTTATGATTTAATTATTAGGTTTTCATCCACTCATGAGGTTGAGAATCCCTCTGTCTCTGAATTTTGATGCATTTTGATGCAGTTTTCATTAATTTTCTGAACAAAATACTTTTTCATTTCAAATATTTTTCCCTTGTGTTGCAGAGGTTCACATCTTGAGCTGGTCTTCACCTGTGAATCGCTCCACACATTAAAGCTTGGTTCCTGATGTGCGTCTGAACACGAAGAGCGTCTCGCAGAGAACAAAACCACAGCAAGCATCTGAACACCGACATCCATCCATCCATCCAGAAGAGCTCGTCTCTCATCAGTGAGAACCAATCTCTGACGGAGATTCAGAGATCAGGAACTGAAGAACATCTGCATGAACCATGTATGCCTTTTTTTTTTTAATGAAAATTCTGAAAATTTTGTGACACAATCAAAAGACACTTTAATATAAGCCTCTATATGTGACCCTGGACCACAAAACCAGTCATAAGGGTCAACCTTTTAAAATTGAGATTCATACATCATCTGAATAAATAGCTTTGCATTGATGTATGGTTTGTTATGATAGGACAATATTTGAAAATCTGGAATCTGAGGGTGCAAAAAAATCTAAATATTGAGAAAATCACCTTTAAAGTTGTTCAAATGAAGTTCTTAGCAATGCATATTATTAATCAAAAATTAAGTTTTGATATATTTATGGTAGGAAATTTACTAAATATCTTCATGGAACATGATCTTTACTTAATATCCTAATGATTTTTGGCATGAAAGAAAAATGTATAATTTTGAGCCATACAATGTATTGTTGTCTATTGCTACAAATATATCTGCGTTACTTATGACTGCTTTTGTGCTCCAGGGACACATATATGTTAATATTAGTCAACATGAACTTAAACTGAACAATAGTTTATTTATAAACCAGTTTAACCGAGATTAATGAAGCTTTATTGTGAGCTCAAATATTGTGATCAAGCTGAAACTGAATATGTTGAGAAATCAAGCAAACATCAGATCATACAGAGATTATAATGTGGATATGAAATACTCAAAGCCACGTTTCATGTCATTCTGTCTGAGTCACAAACATAAACAATACATTCGGAGTTTCTGGAAATAAAAATACAGTAAATATGAATGTGGGGTTTATAATCCACTACAGATGAAAAATCATTCTGTCATCATTTAATCTCGTTCCAAACCTTTCTTTCTTCTGTGAACATACAAAAATGTATTTTGAGAAATCTGTGCATGTAATTAAAGTCAATGACGTCCAATATTGTTTGGTTTCCAGCATTCCTCAAAATACCTTTATTAATAAAAAAAGAAAGTTATGGTTTGTAACGACATCCCAGCCAACAAAAATATATAAGAACATTTTTCAAACATTCCCATTAAGTTATAAAATGTGATTTCTGAATGTCCAGTTTTTTAAAAGATTTAAAAATATATATTTTTGAAAGGGTGCAAAAATAACTTTTTGTTGTTAAAAGTAAATAAGCCTGCAAAACAATGCAAAAGCATCATAATGCATTACTTTCCATAAAAAGTAACTAATTAATGCATTGTTACTTTTTTTTTTTATAGAGTAATGCAATATTGTAATGCATTACTTTTATATTTAACCTTCCCCAACACTGGTAATAACAATATTTTATATTTTTTTTAATTAGATTTAAAGCTTAAAAAAAAAAACTTCACATGTACGATGTATAGCAGTTCTTGTGCTAATATTTAGTGAATATTACTAAAGAGCTTTGAACAATTGTTGTATTAACGCTACGTGAAGAGCATTTTTGTTTTTATGTCTTCAGAACCTGTCATATGCAGAATTGTGTAATATTTAGCGAGTGGTCAGTGTTATTAAACTTGAAATCATCTCACGAAGGCCAGCACTGAACATACAGCGTCTTTATGCTTTAATAACTCCTGAAATATCATATCTCATTGTCTTAATGTGATGGGCAAGAGCTGAATATTTACTCCCACATATCTCAACAATCAAACAGCCGCGGATAACATTGTAATCGGTGGTGGGGTTAATTAAATGACAGCGAGTGTCAAGAACCGCGTCACTGAATAAATGTCACACTCATTAATGAAAAGCTCTGCTTAAAGCAAACACACAACGACGAGCTCAGTCTTAGTGAAAGTGTGTTTTAATCACAGCAGCTGTGTGTGAGTGTGATTTAAGAGCAAATACTGGCAGCTCGAGGATATTTAGCCACTTTAGGCATATTTAGCCGCTTCAATGGAGGTCAACATGCTTTAGCTGCTAAATCCAGACGCTTCGGCCTCTTGAAATGAGACTTATACTCTTGTAGAAAAGAACAAAACGATTAGCAATTTTGTTGCTAAATTTAGCAACTTTTCAGACTACCCTAGCAACTTTTTCTTCCAAAAGCCCCTACAAATGTAGCAATTTTTACAAAAGCCCCTACAAATGTAGCAATTTTTACAAAAGCCCCTACAAATGTAGCAATTTTTACAAAAGCCCCTAAATGTAGCAATTTTTACAAAAGCCCCTAAATGTAGCGATTTTTACAAAAGCCCCTACAAATGTAGCAATTTTTACAAAAGCCCCTACAAATGTAGCAATTTTTACAAAAGCCCCTAAATGTAGCAATTTTTACAAAAGCCCCTACAAATGTAGCAATTTTTACAAAAGCCCCTATAAATGTATCAATTTTTACAAAAGCCCCTACAAATGTAGCAATTTTTACAAAAGCCCCTATAAATGTATCAATTTTTACAAAAGCCCCTACAAATGTAGCAATTTTTACAAAAGCCCCTATAAATGTATCAATTTTTACAAAAGCCCCTAAATGTAGCAATTTTTACAAAAGCCCCTAAATGTAGCAATTTTTACAAAAGCCCCTAAATGTAGCAATTTTTACAAAAGCCCCTATAAATGTATCAATTTTTACAAAAGCCCCTACAAATGTAGCAATTTTTACAAAAGCCCCTACAAATGTAGCAATTTTTACAAAAGCCCCTACAAATGTAGCAATTTTTACAAAAGCCCCTAAATGTAGCAATTTTTACAAAAGCCCCCAAATGTAGCAATTTTTACAATTTATTTGCCAACTTTTAGCACTTTTTATAGGCGACTCTAATGATAAAAAGGAACATTTACCATTTAAATTACACAAAAAGAGGAAATTAAAGACGCCTAGTAGTGCACACATCACAAGAATTAAGTTAGCTGCTATTTGCAATTGTTTAATTTAATAATTGTTCATTTATGATACACCTTGTTAGTAGCTTGTGCTTTGATTGTTGATCAGTTATTACACTGTAAGAAAAATATCTAGAAAAATAGAAAAGGTACTAGTAATTTTCCAGGACATTATCTGTTATCCATAATCTGCTGTAACACAAAATACAATGCAATGTAATTAAAAATGCAGGTAAAAACCTGCGGAAAAATCAATACAGAGAATTCCTTAATATTAACATATAGTAGATTGTGCCCTATTTTACAGTGTTTTCTTAAAGTGTAGCACACTAACTAACTACTAATACACTGCTTAAAACTACAACTGTTCACAATGTGTAGTTTTACTTGTTTACTAGCTAATAAAAAATTGTATTAACAATTAATAAATTTGTAAAAAAAAATAATTATTAAAACAGTTAGTTACATTTTAATATTATATTATGCATTTATATTATTTTACAACTAAATCTACATTAACATATTTAAAATGTATTTTTGCTGAGATTTGCGTCATCATCGTGATTGCGTAATGATGTCATCGCGCAGTGATGTCACAACAAATCAACTTTTAGCAACAAATCAAGCTTTTTTTAGCAAAAAATAGTTGGCAGCACTGGAACAAAACAGTCCTTTTTGTTTCTGGGCACTTCAGAAGCTGCTTCATATAAAAGAAGGGACTTTATTGCTGGCGTTATTAAACCGTGATCGTGTACACTAATGCGGCGGATGAATTATGAGTGTTGTGAATGATTGAACATCATAGCGGGGGGGAATCCAGCACGCCATTAATCGTTTTGGACGGTTTTGATGAGTCTGCATGAGAATATTTACTCTTCTGACTGAAAGAAACAAACAGCTGAGCTCGTGTCTTTGTGTTTCAGATTAAAGTCTCATAAATGTCGCTAGACGATTTTATTAGAGCTGGGTTTTGACCCAAATTTCTCGATTCGATTCAATATAACCCCCTGTTTAATACTGTAAAGCTGCTTTGACACACTCTGCATTGTAAAAAGCGCTATAATGGTGACTTGACTATAGATTATTTTGGATATATATCAGGTACAGTACGTCAAATTTTATCAAGGAAAAAAAATCAACAAATGCTATAAAATACATGAGATTCATTTGGTACAACATTAATATTAAAGGTTAAAATTAACTGATTTGTATACAAACACCTAAATTACATACATTGAAGTTGTTATAATAATAAAGTTACAATTATATAATAATATTTCTACTCCAATTCGTTGATTTATCCAAACATAAATTAAACATTGAAGAACAGTAAAAATTATAATGAGTATTTTTATGGTGCATATATTTAGCAAAATGCTCCTCTGTAGAGTTCATTTTTTTAGCTGACTAATGAGTTTATGGTCGCCGAATGTGTTTTTTTTTTGGGGGGGGGGGGTGTTTTCAGAGGTAAATGTGACGTTATTGTTTACAAGCCGTTATATTGATATCTTGAGACAGGAGACTGATTTTGGTAAGTTGTACTCTTTCTTTTAACTTGCCTTCGGATGTTTATTCATGTTTATTTTGTGCTATAACTGTTAATAAAGCGGATAACGTGCTCTTTGAACCGAGGCAGTGATCTGTCACTCCACATTAAACAGCGCCAAAACGGCATTTATTGTTTGAATATTGTAATATAATGGACAGAATTTGAAATCTGAGACTTTGTTTCATATCAAAAGTAACAGAGCACAAAGCTTATTGTGATTTACTGGATGAATTTCCCATTCATTAACTGAAAACAGGCCAGACTAATCGATTCATGGGAATTAAGAATCGATATCGTTTCATAAAAATAAGAATCGCTTAAAATCGAGAAATCAATATTTTTTCACCAGCCCTACTTTTTACCGTGAAATACTGCTGTTTCCCAGTAAAATATCACTGATAAATCCTCATCTGATGGTGGCGACAAAATATGTTCTAAGAACATTTCATTAAGTTATGAAAACTTTATTTCTAAATGTTCCCCGAATGGTCAAAACATCCAATTTTTTAAACATTTGAAAAGGTTTTATCTTTGGTATGCAAACGTTATGGAAACTTTCCATTTTATCATTTTGCAAACATTATGAGAATGTTATGTTTTAACGTTTTTCTGAACGTTCTGAAACATAGTAACGTTTAAAAAAATATCAGAAAAATGTCCAACTAAAATGTTTCATAGAAACGGTCCATGAACAAGATATAAATGCATTGAGAGTGTTATTAAGACCTGATAACTTCGAACATACGTTCTATTAATGTTCATAACGTTGAGAGAACGTTGTCAGAACGTTGTTAGAACGTTTCCTACCAACCAGATAATAATTTACCTTATAATATTTCATCATCTGTGTCATGCGTGTTTCTATCAGCTGTTTATAAACAGATCTAGTGATTTGTGAATGAATCACTGTCGGTCTAAATCTGAAATATTTTGTGATATAGTTATATTTGGACAGTTCACTCATGCACTGAATCATTTGCAGTGATTACTCATGTTGTGACGAAGTACTAATTACAACAAAAAAGCTACTAAATAAAACAAAATGGCACTAAATGAGGTTATTTTAACCTATAATCCACTGTGTGAAACAAAACTTGCAAATGGTCTTTTTCTATCTTTCATATGGTAAAGACAATTTATATGCATATATCTAAAACGGTGTTAAAATATGACTTTTGATGTGCCCCTACTTATGAAATGCTATAAACTCTCCTGTGGTCATCATAAATTAAACGTACACCCAGCTATATATGTTCCAAGAACGTTTTACCAACCTTTTTTGTTAAGTTATGAAAATGTCATAATGTCTGAACAAACAAAATGTCAAATTTTTTGAACTTTAAAGAATGTATTTTTCATGCAAATGTTAAGGAAACATTTAATTGTATCATTTTGAAAACATTATGGGAATGTTACTTTTGAATGTCCTGAAACTTGTAACATGTATTAAAGGGTTAATTCACCCAAAAACTGATAATTAGCCCATGTTTTACTCATCCTAGGTGTATATGACTTTCTTCTTTCAGACGAATCCAATCAGAGTTATATTAAACATTATCCTGGCTCTTCCAAGCGTTATAATGGGAGTAGATGGGTGTTATTGTTCAACAGTCCAAAAGACGTCAAATAAAGTGCATCTATCCATAATAAAACATGCCTCACACGACTCCGGGGGGAGAATAAAGCCTCCTGTAGTGAATCCATGCGTTTTTGTAAGATAAATATCCATATATGATTGTCCAGCTAACATGTTTCAGAAAAACATTCCATGAACCGATGTATAAATGAGTTCTTTGTGCTGACGTCTTGAGATTGATATTAAAGACTGAATAACTGAACAAGCATTTATTAATGCTACTGTTAAAACGTTTGTTTGTAACCAGGGGCGGATTGGCCATCTGGGATCCATTTAATAATTTGAATTAACCCAGCAGGCACAAAACAGGCACACAACGTCATAAGACGTTGATATTTGGTTAAATTTTGGTTGCGACGTCGGGTGACCAAAATCCAATGTAAATCCAATGTCTAATGTCAATGTTAAATTGATGTCCAATACCGACGTCCGCTGACATTGAGATTTGGTTGTTTTTAGGTTGTGTAACCAAAATCCAACGTTAAGTCAACGTCAAATATTGACGTCAA
Source organism: Aspiorhynchus laticeps (assembly GCA_023376895.1). Taxonomy (NCBI): domain Eukaryota; kingdom Metazoa; phylum Chordata; class Actinopteri; order Cypriniformes; family Cyprinidae; genus Aspiorhynchus; species Aspiorhynchus laticeps. The sequence continues at coordinate 666,399 of CM041799.1, forward strand.
CCCGATTTTCATTTTCAACCAAAATGCAACGTCTGTCTGACGTCAACCTGACGTTACATAGACGTCTGGTGCCTGCTGGGAAAATTAAAATTTACACTCACTCAATAAGTTATTATTGCATACTGTTTTATAATGTATTGCAATACTGAGGTGCAGATAATTGCCACTATTTGCAATAAGTAGTATAAATAGCAGAAAATCTTGCTATTTTAACACAGTGTAAATAGAATCTATAGCTATATGCACTTAGTGTAAATAGAATCTATCGCTAAGAAAATGTCATTTTCACTTAGTGCAAAGTGATTCTACAACGGGTTACATTTGAGAGATATTGAGTTAGAAAATACAGTAAATGAATTCTCCTATAAGGTGATTAGTCTGATTAACGCGCACACACGCACACACGCGCACACACGCGCACACACGCACACACACACACACACACACACACACACACACACACACTCACACACACACACACACACGCACACGCGCACACACGCACACACTCACACACTCACACACTCACACACACACACACACACACATATACTCAAATTGAAGAATTCTGTTGTTTCAGGTTTAGATTCTAGGTTTATGTTTATCATTGTCATATTATACATTTTGTGTTCTGCTCTTTTTATGTAGTTTTCAAGTATTTTAGTTCATACAATAATATATATTTATTTCAATCCCATGCTGAAAAAAAACAAAAAACAAACAGCTCATAATTTGTAATGGTTTTACTGATTTATAATGAGAATTGTATTGGTTTTAATGGAAACTGTAATGGTGCCTGTTGGTCTCTACTGGTAATTGGTCATTTAAAAAAAAAAAACACTAAATCCTAATGTAATATGTCCCAAAACACACTACAGGACACCATTATTTAATTGTTTTAATGGTTAAAAGTTGATAGTTTGTAATGTTTGTACTGGTATTTGTAGTGGAAATCATTAGAATTTCTGTGATGGTTTCTATTGTTTTTGTCAGCAGGGTCAGCATGGGTTTTGTGATGTTATTTGCCATAAATGCGACAGGATTGCTGCAATATTGTGAGAGATAGCGACTGTTTGTACTGTAGTTTTGGTGGGCCTATGTGGGCCGTTTTTTACTCCCAGTCCGTCCCTGTTCGTAACTTTGAGAGAACCTTTCCAGAATGCTCTGAGAAAGCTCGCTGGACAGTCAGTAGCTATGTTTCCATCCACCTATTTTTATGCACATTTTGGAATATCACATAAAAAAACGCTGGATGGAAACGCCAAGATGTGCATAAATTCTAAAAATGTGCATAAAAAACTTATGCGCACATTTGAGTAGGATAAATTTTGAGTAGGATAAATTCCTCCATGCGCATCGAAAAAGTCATGTTTATTTCTCCTAAAAAATAAGTTGAGAGAGTTCAAAAATCTCCTAAAAAATAAATTGAGAAAACTCAAAAATCTCCTAAACAATTAATTGAGAAAACTCAAAAATCTCCTAAAAAATAAATTGAGAAAACTCAAAAATCTCCTAAAAAATAAATTGAGAAAACTCAAAAATCTCTTAAAAAATTAATTGAGAAAACTCAAAAATCTCCTAAAAAATAAATTGAGAAAACTCAAAAATCTCCTAAAAAATAAATTGAGAAAACTCAAAAATCTCCTAAACAATTAATTGAGAAAACTCAAACATCTCCTAAAAAATTTAATTGAGAAAACTCAAACATCTCCTAAAAAATTTAATTGAGAAAACTCAAACATCTCCTAAAAAATTAATTGAGAAAACTCAAACATCTCCTAAAAAATTAATTGAGAAAACTCAAACATCTCCTAAAAAATTAATTGAGAAAACTCAAAAATCTCCTAAAAAATTAATTGAGAAAACTCAAACATCTCCTAAACAATTAATTGAGAAAACTAAAAAATCTCCTAAACAATTAATTGAGAAAACTAAAAAATCTCCTAAACAATTAATTGAGAAAACTAAAAAATCTCCTAAAAAATTAATTGAGAAAACTCAAACATCTCCTAAAAAATTAATTGAGAAAACTAAAAAATCTCCTAATAAATTAATTGAGAAAACTAAAAAATCTCCTAAAAAATTAATTGAGAAAACTAAAAAATCTCCTAAAAAATTAATTGAGAAAACTCAAACATCTCCTAAAAAATTAATTGAGAAAACTAAAAAATCTCCTAAAAAATTAATTGAGAAAACTAAAAAATCTCCTAAAAAATTAATTGAGAAAACTCAAACATCTCCTAAAAAATTAATTGAGAAAACTCAAACATCTCCTAAAAAATTAATTGAGAAAACTCAAACATCTCCTAAAAAATTAATTGAGAAAACTAAAAAATCTCCTAATAAATTAATTGAGAAAACTAAAAAATCTCCTAAAAAATTAATTGAGAAAACTAAAAAATCTCCTAAAAAATTAATTGAGAAAACTCAAACATCTCCTAAAAAATTAATTGAGAAAACTAAAAAATCTCCTAAAAAATTAATTGAGAAAACTCAAACATCTCCTAAAAAATTAATTGAGAAAACTCAAACATCTCCTAAAAAATTAATTGAGAAAACTAAAAAATCTCCTAATAAATTAATTGAGAAAACTAAAAAATCTCCTAAAAAATTAATTGAGAAAACTAAAAAATCTCCTAAAAAATTAATTGAGAAAACTCAAACATCTCCTAAAAAATTAATTGAGAAAACTAAAAAATCTCCTAAAAAATTAATTGAGAAAACTCAAACATCTCCTAAAAAATTAATTGAGAAAACTCAAACATCTCCTAAAAAATTAATTGAGAAAACTCAAACATCTCCTAAAAAATTAATTGAGAAAACTCAAACATCTCCTAAAAAATTAATTGAGAAAACTCAAACATCTCCTAAAAAATAAATTGAGAAAACTCAAAAATCTCCTAAAAAATTAATTGAGAAAACTCAAAAATCTCCTAAAAAATTAATTGAGAAAACTCAAAAATCTCCTAAACAATTAATTGAGAAAACTCAAAAATCTCCTAAACAATTAATTGAGAAAACTAAAAAATCTCCTAAAAAATAAATTGAAAAAACTCAAAAATCTCCTAAAAAATAAATTGAAAAAACTCAAAAATCTCCTAAAAAATTAATTGAGAAAACTAAAAAATCTCCTAATAAATTAATTGAGAAAACTAAAAAATCTCCTAAAAAATTAATTGAGAAAACTAAAAAATCTCCTAAAAAATTAATTGAGAAAACTCAAACATCTCCTAAAAAATTAATTGAGAAAACTAAAAAATCTCCTAAAAAATTAATTGAGAAAACTAAAAAATCTCCTAAAAAATTAATTGAGAAAACTCAAACATCTCCTAAAAAATAAATTGAGAAAACTAAAAAATCTCCTAAAAAATTAATTGAGAAAACTCAAACATCTCCTAAAAAATTAATTGAGAAAACTCAAACATCTCCTAAAAAATTAATTGAGAAAACTCAAACATCTCCTAAAAAATTAATTGAGAAAACTCAAACATCTCCTAAAAAATTAATTGAGAAAACTCAAACATCTCCTAAAAAATAAATTGAGAAAACTCAAAAATCTCCTAAAAAATTAATTGAGAAAACTCAAAAATCTCCTAAAAAATTAATTGAGAAAACTCAAAAATCTCCTAAACAATTAATTGAGAAAACTCAAAAATCTCCTAAACAATTAATTGAGAAAACTCAAAAATCTCCTAAAAAATAAATTGAAAAAACTCAAAAATCTCCTAAAAAATAAATTGAAAAAACTCAAAAATCTCCTAAAAAATAAATTGAGAAAACTCAAACATCTCCTAAAAAATAAATTGAAAAAACTCAAAAATCTCCTAAACAATTAATTGAGAAAACTCAAAAATCTCCTAAAAAATAAATTGAAAAAACTCAAAAATCTCCTAAAAAATAAATTGAAAAAACTCAAAAATCTCCTAAAAAATAAATTGAGAAAACTCAAACATCTCCTAAAAAATAAATTTAAAAAACTCAAAAATCTCCTAAAAAATAAGTTGAGAAAACTAAAAAATCTCCTAAAAAATAAATTGAAAAAACTCAAAAATCTCCTAAAAAATAAATTGAAAAAACTCAAAAATCTCCTAAAAAATTAATTGAGAAAACTCAAACATCTCCTAAAAATAAGTTGAGAAAACTCAAAAATCTCCTAAATAAAAGTCATGTGACTTTGCGCTATGAGACGGGATAACTTCACTAACCAGCGGACCGATCTCGTTCACAGCATCTATTTGTTGTTATGGTCGTTCTGAGGAAAGTCTGTCATCGAAGTATTTCTGTATAATTACTGTCTTACATGACTGCGTTCCCAAACAGAAGCGTTCACCTCTGAAAGTAATAACCGCATTTATTGTGTCTCGTCTGCTCGTTCTGAGGTTGAAGAAATTTGTTATATATGAAAATTATAATATTCAGTGGCTTCTCCTGTATTCTTAGTGGTATTTAGTGACACGGTTTACCAGGAATTGACGATTTTGTTCTCTTTGACTCGTTGGATGGAAACGATGGTTTATTCGCATATGTTTTATGCGATATTCCAGTTTTGCGCATAAATTTAATTTGAATCTTTGGATGGAAACATAGCTACTGGCTCATATTGAACAGAACTAATCTAAACATTTTCTGATCAGATGAGATCAGCAGTGGATGTTTCTCATTCTGAGCTGAAGGTTTTGGCTGGGTTGGTTGTAATCTTGGCCGATTTCATTCTAATTGTTGTATTTGTGTCTTTACGATGGCTCCGCAGCAGCTCTGTGCTCGAGGCGTTTGAGTAATGCGATGCTCGCCAGCGGTGTTCCCTTTTTAATTGCTCCGATTCCTTCTCCCGGTCGGACCCGGCGCACACAATAGAGTCTCAGACCGACGTCAGTGCATTAATCATGTCTGTCTGCGGGAGCCGTGCACACGGACGCATCTGGGGTCGCATTGCTTGACAACAGAGCGCAGGACTCCGAATGTTATCACAGCAACACACAGACACAAGCTGCGAATCATAACCTATTGGTTCAGCAGAAGCCTTTCATATGGTTTCACAGGGTTTCATGGAGCACTGATGGAGGAGAGCTGATCGATGCATGAAATACACTACTGTTATCATCAGTGTGTTATGACAGGTCTTGTGCTCAGTTATTATTTGAGAATTAATTAAGAGCTGGCTGTACACCAACTGCTATTGGAAAGGTTGGCAGGAATCCATAACGAAGCATGAGCTTGAGTTACATAGCCTATTCAATCAAGCTTAAAATAAACGAGGTGAAATTTAGTATTCACAATCATGTGGTGTGGGAAGTTTGTGTTTATGAGCTCATTTGGTTGAAGCGAGATTTTAACATTCGTGCATTTTGGCAGGAGATTTTATTTCATTGCATTCAATGCACACATCTGATCAGTTCATGCATTCTCTGGGAATCGAACCCATGACTTTATGTTGCAAGCGCCGTGATCTACTGACTGAGCTACAGGTGCAATTGAGCTTTTCTACAAAAACATCCAGCAAGATTTTTAAACAGTCAGAGACTTTATGACGTTTATGTGTACAGTAAATCCAGTATTTATTTTTCTCCACATTAATTTCATGCATGCACAATGTGCTCTTATTTCATTAAAACAGTTCAAACTTACTTTTTTCTTTATCTATCCTAAAAGAATGAAATGTGACAACATGCCCCGTAGGTAGAGCACATATGATAGCTATAGAGCGCTATATAAATAAAGGTGACATGATTTAATATTTTTAGTCACATCAATTATTGACTTTTTATTTATATAACAATGCATTTTTTAGTAATTAAAAATAATCTAATTTTGGAGTTTGACAATGAATATAGCAAAACAGAGTTATACAGCATTAAAAAAACACTTTCAGAAAAACAGCTGATTTGTAATAATACCATAAAAACTAAAACTGAGATGAAAATATTAGCTTATGAATGTCTGGAAACCTTTAAACCATGTGTTTTACAGCAAGCTCCGCTCATTTCTACTTCTACAAAATTATCAAGTTACAAGTTTCGCACTCATAATTTTGACTTTGTGGCATTCCTGTGCATTCAACTCATAAATACAATTTTACAATGACATGAATGCATCAATATAGAGGACTGCTTTCGGAGTAGAAGCAAAAAATGCGGAAAAGTCAGAAATTCAAAATATTCTATTTATATTACGCCCATTTTTACAAGATGTACAATAAGTCTCTGATGTCCCCAGAGTATGTATGTGAAGTTTTAGCTCAAAATACACCATAGATAATTTTTTATAGCTTGTTAAAATTCAATATGAGCCAAAAGCGCTGTTTTTTGTGTGTGTCCCTTTAAATGCAAATGAGCTGGTGCTCCGCCCCCTTTCAAAAGAGGGCGGAGCTTCAAGAGCATACAAATAAACATTCCACTATTAATACAAGCCTGTAATCTTTGCAGAAAACATACTGTGTTTAAAAATCTGATTGTACTGTGCATAATAAATGTGCGTTTATGAATTACACAGATGCAATAAAAACAACAGCTGGTCTCATTTTGCCTTTATAAGACCCGCTTGTGATTCAAACGAACTCGTTCATGTGCAGTTTTTAACTAGCGCATTCATATTTACGATCATTCTGGAAGCACGTGAAGGCAGCATCAGTGAAAACAGGCAACATTAGTCTTACAGAGAGCCAAAAAGCTATTTTTTTGCAGTTGAAATGCTCAAATGCAATTGTTATTGCATGAACGATTAGCAAACGCTGCTTCATCGCGCAACAGGAGACGAATCGTCCGATAAACAAACGATTTGACACGGGATGATTTCTATCAGATAGCATCATGAACTCATTCTGACATCTTAACGTGAGCTGTGATGATTCATTAGCCCGTAACAAAGACGGCCAGCCATTCAGCGCTAACATCCTGCTAGCGGCGCAGGCTAATTATCTGCCTTAATTGACGGTGACCCTGCGGCGCGCGCGTTTGTGAAAGCCTATTGATATTCACCTGCTGATGCGTTTGAGTTTGTGCTTGATTCATAATTACGGCTCTGTGGGTCTTTGTGCTGCGTTTGCCTTCGCAGACACACACTAGCATTATTCTTAGCTGCGCGTACACAGCTGTGTGTTATTCTACTCTATTATCACTTCAGTAGAGCTTCACTCGCTTCTGAACAGAATATTAGTTTATTATGCATGCACTGCAAATAGTATAAATATCTAAACATGCTTGAATTAAGATGCATTGACTTGACAAGTAAAATTACTTAAGATATTATGTCTTGTTTTCTGAAAACATTAAAAAAAATGTTAGTTTTTTGTTTAAAACGAGCAAAAATATCTGCCAATAGGGTAAGAAAAATAATCTTAATTCAAAGGCTAAACAAGATTATTTTTATTGCATCATTGGCAGATATTTTTGCTCGTTTTAAGCAAAAATGAACAAAATTTGTATAATTTTTTCAGAAAACAAGACATAATATCTTAAGTCATTTTACTTGTCAAGTCAATGCATCTTGATTCAATAATTTTTAGATATTTATATTAGAAAACAAGACAAAAATACTTGTGTGTTTTGTTAACATTCATGAAAACGTTACTTCTGAATGTTCTCTGAAGATTCAAAGCGTCCAGTATTTTATTGTTTTATTAATGTTTAGAATGTTTTCTGAACCTTTGAAACAAGTTATTATATTTAAAAAATGTTAGATGGACATCCAACTACACTGTAAAAAAAATCATTGTTTCAACGTGAAATAATTTGTGACCTCGCTGACTAAAAATGTTAAGTTTAGTCAACTTGAAATTTCACGTTATTTAATGTTAAGTTAAGTGACAACTTGAATATTTTAGTTGACTAAACTTAACATTTTTAGTTAGCGGGGTAACTAATTATTTTAAGTTGAAACAATAATTTTTTTATAGTGTAAAACATTTCATAATTCAATTCAATTTCAATTCAAGTTTATTTGTATAGCGCCTTTTACGATACAATCATTGCAAAGCAGCTTTACAGGAAATTAAGTTTCTACAATATACACTATATTGCCAAAAGTATTGGCGCCCCCTTCTAATGAACAGGTTTGACTACTTTAGTAATTTCTATGAGTACAAATCTTAATGTTAAAGCATATAATGATATTCTAGGAAATTGTGTGCTTCTAATATTATAGCAACAGTTTGGACTCTTTTCTATTCTAACATGACAATGTCTCTGTGTATAAGACAAGGTTCAAAAAGAAAATGATTGATTGAGTCAGTGTGGAAGAACTTGACTGGTCTGCATAAAACCAAGTCCTAATCCCAGTTTAACACCTCTGGTGTGACTGTAAATGCAGACCTTGAGCCAAAAACTCATCACCAAACACCAATGACTTGTACATACACTATATAGACAAAAGTATTGGCACCCCCTTCTTTAGAACAGATGCACTTCCAAATCTGTGGCAACAACGATGGGAACATAATTCATGTATTTAAAAATTGTATTTCATCTCTGTTGCAACAGTTTTGTAAGTGTCTAAAATGACTGAACCCATATGTACAAGTCATTGGTGTTTGGTGAGTTCATTTGAACAACTTTAAAGGTGATTTTCTCAATATTTAGATTTTTTTGCACCCTCAGATTCCAGATTTTCAAATATTGTCCTATCATAACAAACCATACATCAATGGAAAGCTATTTATTCAGCTTTCAGATGATGCATAAATCTCAGTTTCACAAAATTGACTCTTATGACTGGTTTTGTGCTCCAGGGTCACATATATGTTTATATTATATATTTATGTTTATGTTTCACATAAATATGAGGGTGTTGTAGATGTGGCTCTTTCTGGTTTCTCAGTTATAATTCATGTATTGTATCGATTTTCTCAAATGTTTCTCCTTAAATCCTTTCAGAGAAATAAAAATAGACTGATATGAGTCAATAGTTGTGGTTCAGTATATATGGATCGGGTCACTGTGAGCCCACGCGGGTCTCTCTCTCTCTCTCTGTCTCTCTCTGTCTCTCTCTCTCTCTCTCTCTCTCTCTCTCTCTCTGAGTCTATATAAAGAAGCCTGAAGGCAGACAGTAATACAGTCTATTAATGACAAGAGAATACCTCACTAAACCCAGAAATACTGCTGATTTAACTCTTTTCCAGTAACTGTTAGTAAAGTAGTATTGTTTTCCAGTGGTTTCTCTCGTCCTAGTGTGGCGTTACACACACTGTAAAAACTGACCGTGATTTTAACGGTAAAAAACTGTGAAAATGCTACAGTAAAACCCTGTTAAATGGTTAACGGTAAGTTCCTGTAAAATGTAAGAAAGTTTTTTCTTTGAAATAACTATGTTTCTTCTTAGTGTTTTCTTATCAGTTATGTTTATTAGGGTTGTATGTTACATCTAATGTTGTTAAATTAATGTTTATTGCATATTTCAGTTTATTGAGATCACCATGATGGCGATCAGTGTTTGTGTGAATGACGCTGTGCTTCTTCTATATATGTTATTATTTAAAAGCTGCTTTGGTTCATCATGTGACTCTCATCACCTGCTTTTGGTGGTTATCAGTGTATTACAAAGATACAAAACAGATTTCAGTACTTCAATAGGTTGCTATATTAACACAGAATTGAGGTCTGATTCATTTCAGTGAAGCATTCCTTTGTACAGTCCATTTAAATGAACTGGTTCAAAAAACATTTGATCATTTAAAAAAAAATGTTTTAATGATTGTACTTGATGTGTTTCTGGAATCCCTGTGTGACTTTATTAAAGGGACGTGGTGATGGTAAAACATGAGATTTCAATGCTTGATTGATTGATTATATTATATTAATGATTGTTCAGTCCCTCTTGCTAAATTTTCCTTTCTACTATGAAACATTTGTGAATTAATGCAAACGTTTTGTGAGCAAACATGACATCACTGAAATATAATTTTTTCCCATTTTATATTTTTTCCATGGTATCATCAGGCGCTCCATATATCTTGTAATCTTTTTTTTTTTTTTTTTTTTTGCAGAAAAATAAATAACTGGTGCCTACAGTCAGTTTTAGGTCATTTTAATTCATTTTTTCAAGTTTTCAATTCATTTTTAATGAGGGAGTCATTACTTTCATTAGTGTAATGATAAATAAGTTTCTTTTTAATAATGGTTTATTATCTGATAATTGCATTTTGGCCCCGTTTATGGCTTTACTGTAGTTAGCTGCTTTCTAAAGTGCACAAATGTAAAAAAATAAATAATAATAATAATATATATATATATATATATACAGTTTTACAGTGATGTCAAGATGAAAACCATTGAAAACAGATGAAACCATATGTGACCCTGGAGCACAAAACCAGTCATAAGGGTCAATTTTTCGAAATTGAGATGTATACATCATCTGAAAGCTGAATAAATCAGCTTTGCATTGATGTATGGTTTGTTATGATAGGACAATATTTGAAAATCTGGAATCTGAGGGTGCAAAAAAATCTAAATATTGAGAAAATCACCTTTAAAGTTGTTCAAATGAAGTTCTTAGCAATGCATATTACTAATCAAAAATTAGGTTTTAATATATTTATGGTAAGAAATTTACAAAATATCTTCATGGAACATGATCTTAATATCCTAATGATTTTTGGCATAAAAGAAAAAATTATAATTTTGACCCATACAATGTATTGTTGGTTATTGCTACAAATATACCTGTGTTACTTATGACTGTTTTTGTGCTCCAGGCTCACATATTGGGTTCCCCAAAGCATGCACCTTTCAGTGAACAGTTCCTTAAAGAATCATTTTTAATTAGCGTGAAGAACATCTAAAGAAACGTTTTCCACTAGAAATAACCTTTTATGCAATGGAAAGCTTCTGTGGATGTTAAAGGAACCATCAATGGTGATGAAGAACCTTTACTCTACTGTAGTTCTGAGCAGTGTACAGTCATGGCCAAAAATATCGGCACCCTTAGTATATATGATCAAAGAAGGCTGTGAAAATTAATCTGCATTGTTAATCCTTTTGATCTTTTATTTAAAACATTCACAAAAATCTAACCTTTCATTGGATAATAAGAATTTAAAATGGGGGGAAATATCATTATGAAATAAATGTTTTTCTCTAATACACATTGGACACAATTAACGGCACCCTTTTATTCAATACTTTTTGAAACCTCTATTTGCCAGTTTAACAGCTCTAAATGTTCTCCTATAATACCTGATGAGGTTAGAGAACACCTGACAAGAGATCAGAGACCATTCCTTCATCCAGAATCTCTCCAGATCCTTCAGATTCATCCAAAATCACTCCAGATCCTTCAGATTCATCCAGATCCTTCAGATTCATCCAGAATCACTCCAGATCCTTCAGATTCATCCAGATCCTCTCCAGATCCTTCAGATTCATCCAGAATCACTCCAGATCCTTCCGATTCATCCAGAATCTCTCCAGATCCTTCAGATTCATCCAGAATCACTCCAGATCCTTCAGATTCATCCAGAACCTCTCCAGATCCTTCAGATTCATCCAGAATCACTCCAGATCCTTCAGATTCATCCAGAATCTCTCCAGATCCTCCAGATTCATCCAGAATCACTCCAGATCCTTCAGATTCATCCAGAATCTCTCCAGATCCTCCAGATTCATCCAGAATCACTCCAGATCCTTCAGATTCATCCAGAATCTCTCCAGATCCTTCAGATTCATCCAGAATCTCTCCAGATCCTTCAGATTCATCCAGAATCTCTCCAGATCCTTCAGATTCATCCAGAATCTCTCCAGACCCTTCAGATTCATCCAGAATCACTCCAGATCCTTCAGATTCATCCAGAATCACTCCAGATCCTTCAGATTCATCCAGAATCACTCCAGATCCTTCTGGCTCCAGATCCTTCAGATTCATCTAGAATCTCTCCAGGTCCTTCAGAATCATCCAGAATCACTCCAGATTCTTCAGATTCATCTAGAATCACTCCAGATCCTTCAAATTCATCCAGAATCTCTCCAGATCCTTCAGATTCATCCAGAATCTCTCCAGATCCTTCAGATTCATCCAGAATCTCTCCAGACCCTTCAGATTCATCCAGAACCTCTCCAGATCCTTCAGATTCATCCAGAACCTCTCCATATCCTTCAGATTCATCCAGAATCTCTCCAGACCCTTCAGATTCATCCAGAATCACTCCAGATCCTTCAGATTCATCCAGAACCACTCCAGATCCTTCAGATTCATCCAGAACCTCTCCAGATCCTTCTGGCTCCAGATCCTTCAGATTCATCTAGAATCTCTCCAGGTCCTTCAGATTCATCCAGAATCACTCCAGATTCTTCAGATTCATCTAGAATCTCTCCAGATCCTTCAGATTAATCCAGAATCTCTCCAGATCCTTCAGATTCATCCAGAACCTCTCCAGATCCTTCAGATTCATCCAGAATCTCTCCAGACCCTTCAGATTCATCCAGAATCTCTCCAGATCCTCCAGATTCATCCAGAACCTCTCCAGATCCTTCAGATTCATCCAGAACCTCTCCAGATCCTTCAGATTCATCCAGAATCACTCCAGATCCTTCATATTCATCCAGAACCTCTCCAGATCATTCAGATTCATCCAGAATCACTCCAGATCCTTCAGATTCATCCAGAATCACTCCAGATCCTTCAGATTCATCCAGAATCACTCCAGATCCTTCAGATGCATCCAGAATCACTCCAGATCCTTCAGATCCAGATCCTTCAGATTCATCCAGAACCTCTCCAGATCCTTCAGATTCATCCAGAACCACTCCAGATCCTTCAGAATCATCCAGAACCTCTCCAGATCCTTCAGATTCATCTAGAATCTCTCCAGATCCTTCAGATTCACAGCTTATTCTCTTCAGTTCACTTCACTCATTGTCTACAGGGTTCAGGTCAGAGGACTGGAATGGTCATAGCAGAAGCTTGGTTTCGTGCTCAGTGACCCATTTTTGTGTTGTTTTTGAGGTTTGTGTTTGGATTATTGTACGGTTGGTTGATCCAAACATGGCCCATTATAAGATTTTTAACAGAGTGTCACAATCTATGCTGGAGCAAGGAGACGAGGAGAACTTCTTTTAATGATACAGGAATAGGAATAGGCTTTCCTGTAGCTCAAATGGTAGAGCATGGCGCTAGCAACGCCAAGATCATGGGTTCGATTCCCAGGGAAAGCAAGAGCTGATCAAATGTAAAACAGTAACTTGAATGCAATGTAAGTCGCTTTGGATAAAAGCGTATGCTAAATGCATAAATGTAATGTAAATGTAATGATGAATCCAAGGAGTACACACATGGAGCATGGGGTAAGACAAACAATACCGGACATCAGACACAGGGAAAACCAAGGCTTAAGAATACTGGAGAATCAAACGAGGAGAACTGAAACAGGTGAGGAGTAATCAAACACGGACGGAGACTAATGAACTAATGATAACACAGAACGAGGACAGGAACAGGAAGACCAAATAAGGGCACAAGAGGGAGGGAAACACAGGACATGGGAAACACAGGTCTGACACAGAGTCAGTCACTTAATGATTTTTTATCTGTTGGTATTTGATAGAATCCATGAAGCCATGTGCCTAAACATGATATCTAGGACCTCCAGCAGAAATATAGGCCCACAACATCAAAAATACAGCAGTATATTTCATTGTACACATGGGGTACTTTTTATCCCTGTGTTCACCAAACCCATCTTGAGTGTTTGCTGCTAAAAAGCTCATTTTTTAGTTTCATCTGAGCATAAAAGCCAGTCCCATTTATAGTTCCAGTCGTGTCTGATAACTGAATATGCTGGTATGCATATGCATGTGGTGATGTAGGTGCTGTTTGACAATTTATTTTAAGGTTTTCTGACCCCGAGACTCAACTATTTTCTGCAGTTCTCCAGCTGTGGTCCTTGAAGAGTCTTTGTCCACTCAAACTCTCTTTCTCACCGAGTATTAGGACGATATAGACACACGTCCTCTTCCAGACAGATTCATAACATTTTATGTTGATTGGAAATTTTTAATTATTGCCATGATGGTAGAAATGGGAATTTTCACTGCTCTAGCTCTTTTCTTAAAGCCACTTCACTAATTTGTGAAGCTCAATTATCTTTTGCTGCACATCAGAAATATATTCTTTGGTTTTTCTCATTGTGATGATGATTAAGGGAATTTGGGCTTGTTTTCCCTCGTATTTATATTTCTGTGAAACAGGAAGCCATGGCTGGATAATTTCATGTTCATAATCACCCTGGAGTGCTCAAAATTGGGAATATACTTCAGAGATATTTTACTCATAAGAATTTCTAGGGGTGCCAACAATTGTGTCCAACGTGTATTTGAGAAAAACATTTATTTTATAATGATATTTCCCCTCATTTGAAATTCTTATTATCGAAAGAAAGGTTAGATTTTTGTGAATTTTTTAAATAAAAGATCAAAAGGATTAACAATGCAGATTAATTTTCACAGCCTTCTTTGATCATGTTTACCAAGGGTGCCGATATTTTTGGCCATGACTGTAGCCGTTCACATGTCTTTGCACACGTGCACATCTGTAATCTGTATGTTATGGCTGCAGTGTGGGTAGATATATCCAGCAGCGATTTCATCTGTAAAGAGTGCAGCAGGAGCAGCAATCCACAAATCCTAGCTCTCATTTCATCTCAGTCCTGAATGAAACAGCTCAGAAATCCGACATAAGCGCTCGGGTCAGTGTGAAGAAGACCAACCCCCAGCAGCACGGCCAAATGAATGTGAATGACTCAGGTCAACTGCCCACTAAAATATGGCTGCAGGGGAGCAATAAGCTATAGGGAGATGAATAATAAAGGGAAGAGGCATCTGTGGCGACGCGAGGGGAGCTAGATTGCTCCATTATGAAGCACTAAAGCCGTGCTGCCCTCCCAATTTCAGCACAAGCGGCGGCCTCCTCCCTCGAAGTCCTGCCGATCAATTTCCAGATAAATAACCTGTCTGGATGCTGATCGTATATCAGAGCAGAAGTCGTGGGATCACGGTGCTGTCATCGGAGGATCAGGGGGAATAACGGTGTGTCCGGTGAGATAAGCCCAGCGCTGTCACGTTCTGCTGATGGCTGTATTGTTCTGCTTTCTTCAAGCGGATGAATGCAAGACAATGCCTGCATTATGATTCTGATGCTGAGGATCGAGCAGGCCGTGACACGAGGACACTGAATCATTCACAGATTGTAACACACAGGTGGTTTCGTCACCTCTGAATACATTGCATTGCTTTAAATTCATGTTAAAACACAAGTGCGGTGTATTAAATGCCACTTTATTATACTAAGATAAAATATCATCACCTCTGAATACATTGCATTGCTTTAAATTCATGTTGAAACACAAGTGCGGTGTATTAAATGCACTTTATTATACTAAGATAAAATATCATCACCTCTGAATACATTGCATTGCTTTAAATTAATGTTAAAACACAAGTGTGGTGTATTAAATGCACTTTATTATACTAATATAAAATATCATCACCTCTGAATACATTGCATTGCTTTAAATTAATGTTAAAACACAAGTGTGGTGTATTAAATGCACTTTATTATACTAAGATAAAATACAGTCAAACACCTTCAACATTATAATCACAGTTTATTCACTTTGGTTTAGAAAATGGTAATAAAATATGAAACTGCGCAGAACAAATTAATCTTGATAATAACTTTGATAGAAAGGTATGTAATGAATTCAGTTGAATATCTGTTAAATTTAAGACACAATTAGATAATAACAATTTAGCTCAACTAATTACCAAGAAATGCTTCATTTTGTTCAGTCTGTGTGTAAAAGATCACATTAGCAATTAAAGAAAAACACTTGCTCAGGTCAAAGTGTCTGATTAATTTTTGGTCCCAAATTTTACTGGTAATCCACTTTATGAAGAATTTTTGGGTATAATATGTCACAGTTTACTTTATTTTGCTATCCACACTTACATAAATGAACTATAGTGTCCTGCACCCACTAGTTAAAATTATATCTGGTGTCTGAATCATTTTTGGTTTGGCTGTTTTTTGATGGAAACATTATTTTGTGTCATCTTTTATTCATAAATCTAACTGCACTCTTAAAAATAAAGGCTCCAAAAGGAGAACCAATTTTAGTTCCCTAAAGAACCTTACAGTGATCAGTTATTAGAAGAACCATTTTTTATTAATATGATGATATAATAAAATATTCATTTTTATTAATAATTGTATTATTAGTTCTTCATGGAGCCACTAATGCAATATAATGCAGTACATTGAACAGCTTTTACTACTTTGTTTTGTATTTGGTCAACAATGGTTGATTTTAATGGTGCTTTATGAATAAATCTGACATTGATATTACTGGATCACTGGATTGATCAATCATACACATTTCTGTTTATAATATATACGTCTTTATGTGCTCACGACTATTGGGTTACACCAAGTCAAATTTAGTTGCATGGTAATGGATTAAAAACAACACTTTCTTCAGTAATAAACAGTCATGAGGACTAAAAAAAAACAACAACAGTAAATATAGACAATAAATACAGATAATCACAAGGTAAAACTGAGAGTTTTGTTGTGTTGGGATCAATTTGACCAACATTCGGTTTCCAAACTGCTTGACATACTGGTTAAGCTATTTATTTCTTCTTGAAATTTGGTGAATATTTCTCATTTTGGGTCATGAGTGTGCATGCAAAGTTTCAACACATAGATGTGTTTTGGAAAGGCTGTACAGAAATTTATGTGTTGGGGTCATATAGACTATACCCCATAGACCCCCATTGGTTCCTATGCAATTTGCAAAAATCAACACTTTGAAAAACACCAAAGAATCACATTTTTAAAAAACTGAACATCTTTATTGTAGCTTATATGAAATACACAATAACTTATGAAGCTGAGGCTCAAAGTTTACTCCAAATCATCCTCCAAGGAAAATTCACAGTTTCTTCAAGTTGAGTTTCACAGTCAAAAAAAACCTGTCAAGAGTTGTTAGTTGTTTTTGGATCTCAATCACTAGACAGTTTCAGCGCCGAACAGAAGTGTGAGAAACTCATTTCACCTGAAAAAACACTGAAGAAAGACACGTGAAGTACAAACAGCAATACGCACAAATAATGAAAGATGCTATTTTACTTACTATTAATGTGCAAGCAGTCAAATACAAATAATCATGACAAAAAACTTTGTCTGTGCAGCAAATTTTGAACAATAAACAATGACCTCACGCAATAAAAATAGATGGAAATCATTACATTTCTCTCATATATTATATTTGTAGTCTCTGACAAGCTACATTAGAGGTCTTCTGTTTTAAACTTGTATCTTTAGTATTTTCATAGTGCCAATTTTTGCCTGATTGGGTCAGTTTGACACACAACAGAATATAAGTACTTTTGAAACAAAAGTTAAATGTGTTCAGAAAAGTTATCATAGTTTTAGTGACAATGATTTAAGTTATAAACCAAGTATGAAAAATGTCCAGAGTTTTCATGTTATTAGAGTTTTAACAAAAATAAATGTTTTACCCTACACACTATATTTGAGAAAAAAATTATGTTCTGAAAATATAAATATATTTTTATTAAATAACATGTACTCTCTATCTACAGGCCGTACTGTTGTCATATCATATATAACTGTGATGTTCTACAAAACAACGAGCTTTAAAACACTGTTTCTCTTACTGCTGTAAATGAGATGATTTACTGTGAAACCAGTCATTTTTTCGAAATTGACATTTAAACATCATCTGGACGCTGAAAGCTAAGCTTTCCATTGATGTATGGTTTGTTATGATAGGACAATATTTGAAAATCTGGAATCTGAGGGTGCAAAAAAATCTAAATATTGAGAAAATCACCTTTAAAGTTGTTCAAATGAAGTCTTAGCAATGCATATTACTAATCAAAAATTAAGTTTTAATATATTTACGATAGGAAATTTACTAAATATCTTCATGGAACATGATCTTAATATCCTAATGATTTTTGGCATAAAAGAAAATCAATAATTTTGACTCATACAATGTATTTTTGGTTATTGCTACAAATATACCCCAGCGACTTATGACTGGTTTTGTCATATATAGGTAATCAATAGCTTAAGTGTAGCAGCAGTGGATTATGATTGATTAGATCAGATAAAGCACAGCTGATAACTGTGTTCGTGTGATCAGGGATGGGCTTTAATAAGAACTGCTTTTCTCTTTAATAGCCGATACTCTGCAAGTGCTGCTGTCTGAAGTTAATATTCAACACTCTTATGATCTCAGTTATAAATTCAGCTACATTTTATGAATTTGCCATTCCAAATTAAGAGCAGACCCACACACAAATAATCAGTAAATACACATTTCAATAGATATTTTGAGCTCCGTTCGAGTGTGTGTGTGTGTGTGTGTCACTACTTTACAGGGTATTTACATAATTTCATTCCTGTACTCCCCCATAACCTGAGTGTGAGCCAGTATGCATTTGTTGAAAGCGCTGCCCACACATCACCCAGCAGAGCCGTATGCACTGGATGGACTCGTCACCGGCCTCCCACACAGCGTTATATAAAACCAACAGCGTCTCTTCACAGGAGCATGAACGTCAGCAAGTGACTTCTCAAAGGTATCAATCAATTTAGAGAGCAGCAGAGGCTGGATTACAGCTTTCTCTGCCGTGCTGCAGAGGGACACAGTGAGGAGGTCACGGGGTCGTCTGGAAGGGCTCTTTGCCTCGGCCGGGTCCGGGTCCGAACTGTGTCGTGCCGCTCGACGGGAGAAAAGCCTCTGAAAGCATCTCCACAGATCAGGGCTTGTTCTGAGCTGAACATCCACCTGTTCATGGAGCAAACGGAGGGAGGACAGAATAAACAACTGCTCAGATATAGGGTCTTCGGCTTGATCTGGAGCGAAAACACAGGCCCTGTTTATTAACGAGCCTGCGTGCCTTATTAATGAGGTCAGCTAACAAACAATAATAAATAAAAAATTATATTATATTGAATCAAAGCACTGTATGACATAACAAAACATCTTAATAATATTTATTAGATTCTGAATGAAGCTGCGCCATCCTGAGCCAACATCATAATTAATATTTAATAATTCATAACATTATATTCTGTAAACAAAGGATGAATTAAAATGGTTAACTTCTATGTGCATTTTTAAAATCCAATGCATTATTTGGATAAAAAGCACAAATATGAATATAAATGTTAATTATAAAAGTTGCACTTAATTTTTTACACACTTGTCAGTTTTGAGATTTTGTGCTATTTGGGTTTTCATAACATTTTTCATAATATGTTTGGCTAGTGGAAAGAAAACACATATTTAAGTGTTTATTTTATTGCACTTTCTCTATTTGTGTCTGTTGGTTTCAATCTTTAAAGCGTTATTTCTCTTATAAACACCAAACTTTATAGTTTTATTCCTCTCTATATTCTAAAGGTTAGTTTGTACTTCAATCACACTGAAATATACAACATTTTACTCCTAAAAACATGGTGAAATATATATATTTTTTGTCTGTTGACAGTATTTTCTGATTTATGGAGCGATAAAAAGAAAAATCCCTCTGAAAAACAATTCATATTTCAACAAAATCAAAGAACAATTTCGAACCTTGTTTCAGATTTCTGTTCTGGACTATGCAAATGTATGCATATTTAATTAGATAATGCATAATTAAATCATTTGCATATTTAAACAGTCAAGTGTAATGTTTACAACTTAATCAACTTTGGTGAAATCTCTTAGTTTTGTTACTCTATTCACCTCGGGTGTCTTGCCT
Source organism: Aspiorhynchus laticeps (assembly GCA_023376895.1). NCBI lineage: Eukaryota > Metazoa > Chordata > Actinopteri > Cypriniformes > Cyprinidae > Aspiorhynchus > Aspiorhynchus laticeps. The sequence goes on from CM041799.1 coordinate 686,165, forward strand.
TAAAACTTAAAACACTACATATCTACCTCTAATTAGAAATATGCATCACGAAAAATCACATATATCTGCATAAACACGAACACATTGAGCTCGATCTCTACTCATCTGCGGCTCCTGCTGTATTTATACAGCCTTCGTCTTTAAGCGCCCGCCTCTCAGATCAACGCTGTGACGCGATTGGCTCTCGATCGGAAACAGACCGCTGTGATTGGCCGAGCCGCGCTGTCCATCGAAACGTTCCACGCCGCTCTCTCAGCCCTCAGCACTAATATTTGCGCATTAATAACAACAAACACTTCAGAAATATAAACATTATCGTCCATAAACGACACACGGTAACGGAACCGGTAAGTATATGTCAATACTTGTTGTTTTTGCTGTCATGAGCAACTGCTGCGGGAGCGGCTCATTAGCCCGTTTTCGATTAGCTAGTCCTCAAACAGCTGGTTTAAACACATAAACTGACTCTACTAGTCTTCTAACTAGTTAGAATAGCTCGGATTAGTTTATGTTTTGCTGTCACTGCCTCTGTTAATAAATTAGCCGTGTGTTTCTCATTGAATCAGGCGCCGGTTTCTGTGACTGAACTCCACAGATACGAGGCCTGTGGTTTTAAATGATTGATAAATACGGTAACTTTGCATATTTAATGATGTGAGTTAATAGACTTCACTTTGAGATTAAATATCGGCCTCATAACACTTTACCTCAGCCGCTGTCAGGTATGTTATTGTTGACTGTGCTAGCAGCGGAGCTAGCATGCTAACTCCTGTCAGAGCTGCTCATAATGCTTTACAGATGAGTGTAAATATGACCTAAAGTTGTTTATAAACAGCTGATAATTGGCAATAACTGCTGGCAGTGTGTGTTTATGTGGTCATGTATGTCATATCATTCAGTCACAGGTGCTTCATCCATCAAGATGTACACATAAAACGTACATAATCGTAAAATTAGTGTCTTTTGACCCTCATTATGAGGTTTGCATTGAATTTAATTAACCATATCTGGTTTTGAAACATTTCAGATAAGAAAAACCTCACAGTTTGCATTTTTAATAATAAAATAATAGTCCAAAAAACAGTTTTTGAAATGTCAAAGTTATTGAACCTGTAGATATAATAGAAAAGGGTTTCATGTTTTGTATCATATTTGATCCATCAGGCTTTTATGGCTCATATAGTTATACAATATGGATGAAAAACAGCTCAGTTTTATTCAGAGACTCAAACTGAGCAAAAATATGATTTTGCAGCAGATGCTGATATGTCTATGATGAGATTCTGATGCTTGTGATGTAAATCAATGAGATGTTTATAATACAGTAGAGCAGATACTGACATAAAATGATCTAAATATCACTATATCTCTAATAATACGTCTCAGTAAGATTAGACTGAAATGATCCAGACATATAATGCAATGCTGATTGAGAGATGAATAATAAACACTCCTCAGAAGATCATTCCTCCGCTGAGGAACAGTGAAAGCAGGGCTGTACGCAGGTTTTTATAAATACCGAGGTCCCAAATGGGATATTTGTAGGGGGTTCGAGGTCATGCCCCCCGAGAACATTTAGATTTTCCTGACTTACATGTGTGCATTTTAAGATGTTTTAAGCCTCATAAATTGATAATAATATAGGTTTAAAACCAAGTCGGTGGGCAGTAGTAGCATATATTATTTTTCAAGATAACAGATTCATGAGAATCAGATTAAATGTTGCAATGAATGATCCACGCTACAAACTGTAAATAGAGAAGATATAGTTCGTTTATGTGTATGAATTTAATAAACTCAGTTATAATGATCCTGGTAGCCTTCAGTAAAATCATGTGTCTAAAATTATTAAACATGAATATTATTATTATTTTTTATGTTTATTCACACTGATAGATAGGGGTGGGCGATATGACCAAAATCTTATATCACGATATGACTAATTCTATATCACGATAACAATATATATCACGGTATAGTTATTTTTTTTCTTTATTTTATTTTTTATGTGATCTTTGATTTCATAGAATTTTCATAATCCTTGTCACCAATGTCAATATCAAACTAATAGAAATATAATACAATATAAAAAATACAATATAAAACAAAAAAGCTGTGTACGAACATGCCTTTGTGTGTGTGTGTGTGTGTGTGTGTGTGTGTGTGTGTGAGAGAGTGTGTGTGTGTGTGTGTGTGTGAGAGTGTGTGTGTGTGTGTGTGTGTGAGTGTGTGAGTGTGAGTGTGTGTGTGTGAGTGTGTGTGTGTGAGTGTGTGAGTGTGTGAGTGTGAGAGTGTGAGAGTGTGAGAGTGTGTGAGTGTGTGTGTCTGTGTGAGTGTGTGTGTCTGTGTGAGTGTGAGTGTGTGTGAGTGTGTGTGAGTGTGTGAGTGTGTGAGTGTGTGAGTGTGTGTGTGAGTGTGTGAGTGTGTGAGTGTGAGTGTGTGAGTGTGAGTGTGTGAGTGTGTGTGTGAGTGTGAGTGTGTGTGTGTGTGTGTGTGTGTGTATGTATTGTATTGTGTAATGTGTATTGATGTGAATTAATGTTAGACAGTAAACGCTATTGGATGCGAATATTGTTCAGATTTCTTCCAAAAAATTAAGTGAAATTAAATTTAATTGAATACAAAAAAACCCCAAAAACTCAAGCTCACTGAAGATAAACAATCAGTGATGAAATAAGGATAAGAAACTAATTGCAAGCAATAGGACAAAAACCTACATAAATAAGAAACGCTACACATTGTGTAAATTAATTAGTCTTCACTGTTAATTAGATATAATTAACGTGTATTATGTATAGATTCTATACATTGGCTATATATAAATATATTATTATTACTATTTTTAATTTATTATTATTAATGTTACAAAAGTGATATAGTCAAGAGCAGTAAGAGATTGTTGTTTGATTAATGGCAGACGAATATTGGAGCGCTTCCCCTTTAAGAGCGAAGTCTGGATCAATATACTGTTACACATGCATTTGTTTCAGCTGTTTACTCTCTTAAGACCTAAATCACTGTGTTTATGAGGATACTTGCAAAGACAGGGATTCTTACGCATACAAGTGTGTTTATGTAATCGTTCAAAGCCAATAAAGCGGCAAAAGAAAAAGCGCGCTCCTCTCAAACAGAAACAGAGACGGCGCACACACATAGCTCTGTTGTTTGTGTTTCAACGGCTTAAAATAGTTTTTTTTAAAACTGCAGTCCATGCTACAGATGTAGTCCCTCGTTTAGGAACGAGCTCCTTGTTTTGTCGTGTCTGATCGTGCTTCTACTCGGAGCCACCTGCTTCTGTGTCTACTCTTCACGCAGTCATCCAAATGATGAAAAAGTACCGTAAACAATGTATTTTGCGACACCACGAAATAAACGATAGAGCATAATATGAAACGATAGACTTTTTATTTCGTTCATCCGATATATATCGTCATATCGCCCAGCCCTAGTGATAGAAATTAATCTTTTCCAATAAGTTTAAACTTTTTTTTTTTTTTTTACATTTTATGGGCATTTTTACCTTTTATAAAGCCATTTTCTTTTCTAAAAGTGTCTATTATCTTTTGAGTCAAATTCTTATATTTAATCAGTGAAGAAGAATAATAAGACATTTGGTCTGTTACCAAGCAAATGAAATCAACACAGATTTAACCTGCAATTACAAATGCATAAATAATGTTTTGATATATTAAACATAAAACGTTGAATACTGATATTTGAAATTATTTAAAACATGAAAAAAATCGGGGGGGGGGGGGGGGTCGAAATGTGGAATTAAAACCTCCAGCAGGTGGCAGCAAATCACTGTTAATAAGTGAGTCTTTGTGACTGAGCCGAATCATTGTGACTGAGCCGAATCATTGTGACTGAGCCGAATCATTGTGACTGAACCGAATCATTGTGACTGAACCGAATCATTGTGACTGAGCCGAATCATTGTGACTGAGCCGAATCATTGTGACTGAGCCGAATCATTGTGACTGAGCCGAATCATTGTGACTGAACGAGAACCGAATCATTGTGACTGAACCGAGTCATTGTGACTGAACCGAATCATTGTGACTGAACCGAATCATTGTGACTGAACCGAATCATTGTGACTGAACCGAGTCATTGTGACTGAACCGAGTCATTTAAACGATTGATTCATTCAGGAACGAATCACCGTCATGTTGCTCAGAGACACAAAACAGTGCTGTAGCTGTGTTTAGAATTATTATTTTTTGGTGAAATGGAGCAAAAACAGGCAATATAGTGTCTAAAACATAAGTCTGTTAATATTAACTTGAACTGTTGTATAAAATCAATATCACATTTGTAATCATGCTTATTTTTGAACAAAAAACAGCACTCTTCTTGTAATTTTAACGATATGAAATGATATATATATACACATTTTCTGCCCCATATCTTGAATTTTGTGATCATTCTTAATGCATTTTATTAGACTGAATCATGCAGTGAAAGAACACGCTTTGTTTACAAACCTGTTGTCCAACAAATATATAATTTATTGACATGCTTTTTCTCCAAATTAACTTAAAGTGTTTGAAATAACTTATTTTTGTGTCCAGAGTCGTGGTTTCATATTATAGAATGATAGTATTATATACAGTGATGTCGAGTAGCATTGCATTATATACAGTATACTTTCCTTATGAAAAAATACCTGAGATTGCTTTAAGAACATGCACAGTGCAATCGTATGTTTATTTAAAATAAAAGTTTTATTCAGCAATAACTAGATACCTTTGTGCATATTAGAGAAGTATTACAATAATGCTCACAACACCCTATTTTGGGTAAAAATATGAAAGATGATAATTTTCTCTAAAGAAACGGGATTCCCTGAATTATCGTCACTGATATCGTTATTGCAATAAATACCAGAAATGTCATATATTTTTAAGCCCTATGTCTATGAAATCATAATTAGCACTTGCTGTGGTCCGAGAGAGGAAAGTGAGTTTGATATTGTGTCTTACAGTATTATAAGTGCTGTTATCAGCAGTATTGTTCGGCGTGTTGGCCTGTATCTGTCAGCGGATGATATTAATAATGCTCTGGTGATGTATGAGCTGTGCTGAACACATGTACTGTAGTGCAGGACGAACACACCTGAGATCCACCATCACACGCCTCAGAGATAGTGCTCTATGAAATCAGTTTTATTTCTTTCTAAATTCAGCTTTTCCGTTTTAATTTTTCTGGACTCCTTTTTAATGGTCAAATTAAATTTGCATGTCTAATTAATTAAAATCATGAAACTTATACAATTTAACATTAATTTATTAAAAGTGTAGCAAAAATTACATGTTTAGGGCTCGTATGAAATGTTGTTTTATTGTTACCAAATTCTGTGTTTTATCACGTCTGATTATTTGAATGCATACAAACAATTATTATTTATTCTTACAGTAGCTTATGAAATGCCCCCCCCCCCTCAGAAATTATGTGTTGTGTATTTAAATTTTACTGATTATCAGATGAAGCCATAAAACATTGATTTAATTTATATTTTAATTAATGAAAATTAAACATTTACATTTTTGGCAAATAAAGTGGATTAATATTAAAATTAAAATATTTTGTGATTATTTCTTTAATAAATAAAGTGTTATTATTTTTCATCAGTAGTAGTAGTATTACGTACATTCTAGTAAATAATAGTAATATAGCTATTTCTGACACAATGTCTTCAAGTTAAACAGGACTTTTATTTTGACGGGTTGCCGAGTAAAGTTCTCTGTGTATATGATATGACTAGTTTTACTCAAATGAAATGGTAAAATGCTGGTTTTGATCAGTTTTGGAGATATTGTTGATGTATTTATGTCTTCATTGAGACGTCAGACGCTGAAATCACGCGCTCTGTGTATGTAGTAAACAAAACCCTGCTCCATTCACACAGAGACACATGCAGGATTCAGATTCACATCAGATACTAGTCCAGATCACCATTTGATTTAAGACCTGCTTTTGATTAATGCATCCAAACTTTGACAAACTCCGTGACATTAAACTGTAAATTCTGTTTCTATGACTGGATTTTATGACATAGTCAGAGTTGTGAGAAAACCAAAGTCAGAGTTGTGAGAAAACCAAAAGCCCGATTCGGACGGTAATTGTTTCTCAGGGGGACGTAAGTGATTTTCACCATATACAGGGGGTAGTCGGTGATTTAATTGCCGTCCGAATCCAGGATGTCGGTGTTTTTCTCTCACCACCCCTGTAAAAATCCCCGGCCGAATTACCTACTGTTTTTTGACAAACACCGAGGTCATGTGGTAATTTAATTGCCGTCCGAATCCACATCTCTGAGTTTACGAGAAGAAATCGATTCAAAATTCAGTGTTTAATCCCTTTTTGAGCGCTCCCGAACACCGTAACGTACTTCGGTGTAATTTACATATTATTTCTGAAATGCTGGAAAGTATATAAAAGAACAATACTTCATGACTGCTCAACCACAGCGACTGGGAGCAGAAAAAGAAGAAAAGCACATAAATGTTCAAATGGGTCTTTATGGCAGCAGCAGATGTGCAATACAATTTTAAAATGTGTATTATAAACAGATATATATCGCGTATAATTATATACAACTATAGCACGTCTTTCCTATTTTTAAACAGGAGATTTAAATAAATACACAATAATAAGAATACATTTGTAAATAAAATTCATTTTATTTACAGCAGTCAATCATGTGATTGGCCACGTGAGCAGCGCGTTCCCGGGTGCTGAGGATCACAGAACTCGCTCCTCCACTGTGAATAAATCGCCATCCGAATCCATGAGTTTTATCACTGAGGTGATATGTAAATTTATTTTCACAGATGTCCATATGAGAAACAATTACCGTCCGAATCGGGCTAAAGTCAGAGTTGTGAGAAACCAAAGTCAGAGTTGTGAGAAAACAAAGTCAGAGTTGTGAGAAAACCAAAGTCAGAGTTGTGAGAAAACCAAAGTCAGAGTTGTGAGAAAACCAAAGTCAGAGTTGTGAGGAAACCAAAGTCAGAGTTGTGAGAAAAACAAAGTCAGAGTTGTGAGGAAACCAAAGTCAGAGTTGTGAGAAAACCAAAGTCAGAGTTGTGAGGAAACCAAAGTCAGAGTTGTGAGAAAAACAAAGTCAGAGTTGTGAGGAAACCAAAGTCAGAGTTGTGAGGAAACCAAAGTCAGAGTTGTGAGGAAACCAAAGTCAGAGTTGTGAGGAAACCAAAGTCAGAGTTGTGAGGAAACCAAAGTCAGAGTTGTGAGGAAACCAAAGTCAGAGTTGTGAGGAAACCAAAGTCAGAGTTGTGAGGAAACCAAAGTCAGAGTTGTGAGCAAACAAAGTCAGAGTTGTGAGGAAACCAAAGTCAGAGTTGTGAGGAAACCAAAGTCAGAGTTGTGAGCAAACAAAGTCAGAGTTGTGAGAAAACCAAAGTCAGAGTTGTGAGAAAACCAAAGTCAGAGTTGTGAGGAAACCAAAGTCAGAGTTGTGAGCAAACAAAGTCAGAGTTGTGAGGAAACCAAAGTCAGAGTTGTGAGGAAACCAAAGTCAGAGTTGTGAGCAAACAAAGTCAGAGTTGTGAGGAAACCAAAGTCAGAGTTGTGAGGAAACCAAAGTCAGAGTTGTGAGCAAACAAAGTCAGAGTTGTGAGGAAACCAAAGTCAGAGTTGTGAGGAAACCAAAGTCAGAGTTGTGAGGAAACCAAAGTCAGAGTTGTGAGGAAACCAAAGTCAGAGTTGTGAGGAAACCAAAGTCAGAGTTGTGAGAAAAACAAAGTCAGAGTTGTGAGGAAACCAAAGTCAGAGTTGTGAGGAAACCAAAGTCAGAGTTGTGAGGAAACCAAAGTCAGAGTTGTGAGCAAACAAAGTCAGAGTTGTGAGGAAACCAAAGTCAGAGTTGTGAGGAAACCAAAGTCAGAGTTGTGAGCAAACAAAGTCAGAGTTGTGAGAAAACCAAAGTCAGAGTTGTGAGGAAACCAAAGTCAGAGTTGTGAGGAAACCAAAGTCAGAGTTGTGAGCAAACAAAGTCAGAGTTGTGAGAAAACCAAAGTCAGAGTTGTGAGGAAACCAAAGTCAGAGTTGTGAGGAAACCAAAGTCAGAGTTGTGAGCAAACAAAGTCAGAGTTGTGAGAAAACCAAAGTCAGAGTTGTGAGGAAACCAAAGTCAGAGTTGTGAGAAACCAAAGTCAGAGTTGTGAGGAAACCAAAGTCAGAGTTGTGAGGAAACCAAAGTCAGAGTTGTGAGGAAACCAAAGTCAGAGTTGTGAGGAAACCAAAGTCAGAGTTGTGAGGAAACCAAAGTCAGAGTTGTGAGCAAACAAAGTCAGAGTTGTGAGAAAACCAAAGTCAGAGTTGTGAGGAAACCAAAGTCAGAGTTGTGAGCAAACAAAGTCAGAGTTGTGAGAAAACCAAAGTCAGAGTTGTGAGCAAACAAAGTCAGAGTTGTGAGGAAACCAAAGTCAGAGTTGTGAGGAAACCAAAGTCAGAGTTGTGAGCAAACAAAGTCAGAGTTGTGAGCAAACAAAGTCAGAGTTGTGAGGAAACCAAAGTCAGAGTTGTGAGAAAACCAAAGTCAGAGTTGTGAGAAAACCAAAGTCAGAGTTGTGAGAAAAACAAAGTCAGAGTTGTGAGAAAAACAAAGTCAGAATTGTGAGAAAACAAAGTCAGAGTTGTGAGAAAAACAAAGTCAGAGTTGTGAGAAAACCAAAGTCAGAGTTGTGAGAAAACAAAGTCAGAGTTGTGAGAAAAACAAAGTCAGAGTTGTGAGAAAACCAAAGTCAGAGTTGTGAGAAAAACAAAGTCAGAGTTGTGAGAAAACAAAGTCAGAGTTGTGAGAAAAACAAAGTCAGAGTTGTGAGAAAAACAAAGTCAGAGTTGTGAGAAAAACAAAGTCAGAGTTGTGAGAAAACAAAGTCAGAGTTGTGAGAAAACAAAGTCAGAGTTGTGAGAAAAACAAAGTCAGAGTTGTGAGAAAAACAAAGTCAGAGTTGTGAGAAAAACAAAGTCAGAGTTGTGAGCAAACAAAGTCAGAGTTGTGAGAAAACCAAAGTCAGAGTTGTGAGAAAACCAAAGTCAGAGTTGTGAGAAAACCAAAGTCAGAGTTGTGAGAAAACCAAAGTCAGAGTTGTGAGAAAAACAAAGTCAGAGTTGTGAGAAAAACAAAGTCAGAGTTGTGAGAAAACAAAGTCAGAGTTGTGAGAAAACAAAGTCAGAGTTGTGAGAAAAACAAAGTCAGAGTTGTGAGAAAAACAAAGTCAGAGTTGTGAGAAAAACAAAGTCAGAGTTGTGAGAAAACAAAGTCAGAGTTGTGAGAAAAACAAAGTCAGAGTTGTGAGAAAAAAAGTCAGAATTGCGAGATAAAAAGTGGCAATAACCTTTTATTATTTTTGATTCAGTGTCAGAACCGGGCTTCCACAGATATCAGACGTGATCTGTAGACAGAAGCGGTGTCGAGTAGAATCTGTTGCTTTAAAGCACGTTTAGCTTGTTATTCAGTCGATTGAAGTACACTCCGGCTCCACCCTTGATTTACAGCATCGTCTTTCATTGTGTTGTGTTAAGAGCAGTCGTGCAGTCTGAGACATGAAGCCGTGTGCAGACCCGAACCCAGGCCCGTGAATGACAACTCGTGACTTTCTTACGAAGCGTAATAGACGCAGTCGTCAATAGATAAACGCTGCATCTCTCCTGACTCTATCATGATGTGAGTCCTCCGCGCTCGCTCTTACAAGCTCTTAGCATTTTATCCTCACTTTTTGTGCCCCTCTCTCCTGGTCTTTCACTATGGAAATGTTCCTGACACAATCTACGTGTTAAAGGAACCGGATCGGTGCTTTTTCTGTCATCCATTAGAGACATTCATATCCCGTCTCTATATGAAGCGCCTGACACCAGGCACTCTTCTTCTGCCGGATCCATCCACCTCTGAGTGCAGGTTTAACACCATTAGCGGCTCACCCATCAGTCTTTCTTGTCTTTTGAATGCTTGAGGTATCTAAAGCCATCCATCAATGCAGCGGGTCACCGAGTCAATTAAGTTTCCACAGCATTACAGTTTCTCCAGAGAAGAGTCTTTCACGGTTCTCCAACAAAGTTGGAAGTCTGTGATGTTCATAGAGCTCTATGATGACCACGATGCAGAAAACACGGACGGAATCCAGTCATAAAAACAGTATTTATAGTTTAATGTCACGGAGTTTGTCAAAGTTTGGATGCATTAATCAAAAGCAGGTCTTAAATCAAATGGTGATCTGGACTAGTATCTGATGTGAATCTGAATCCTGCATGTGTCTCTGTGTGAATGGAGCAGGGTTTTGTTTACTACATACACAGAGCGCGTGATTTCAGCGTCTGACGTCTCAATGAAGACATAAATACATCAACAATATCTCCAAAACTGATCAAAACCAGCATTTTACCATTTCATTTGAGTAAAACTAGTCATATCATATACACACAGAACTTTACTCGGCAACCCGTCAAAATAAAAGTCCTGTTTAACTTGAAGACATTGTGCCAGAAATAGCTATATTACTATTATTTACTAGAATGTACGTAATACTACTACTACTGTTGAAAAATAATAACACTTTTTTTTTTAAGAAATGATCACAAAATATTTTAATTTTAATATTAATCCCCTTTATTTGCCAAAAATTTAAATGTTTAATTTTCATTAATTAAAATATAAATTAAATCAATGTTTTATGGCTTCATCTGATAATCAGTAAAATTAAAATACACAACACAGAATTTCTGAGGGGGGGGGGGGGGCATTTCATAAGCTACTGTAAGAATAAATAATAATTGTTTGTATGCATTCAAATAATCAAAAAAAAAAACGAAAAATGGATTTCATAGAGCCCTAATATATTGATGAAGAGCCTGGTGTTTTCAGATTGGTGAACTTCTCAACGGCGCGCTCTGAGCGAGTGTGTTCGGCGTTCCCACGAGCGGGAAGCGTGTCCCGTTTCTCCTCAGCGGGGCCGTGTGATTCTCCGGGTCCCGTCAGATCCAGGTAGAGGTCGATCTAATTAGAGCACGCCGGATCCGTCCCGCGGTGCCCTTCATGTGTTGCTGTGGATTGTGACTCTACTGCGATGATTCTCTCTCTGTAATTGCTGCAGGCGTCTCTCTGGTGATTGAGGTGATGTAGTGTGGTGTTCTGCAGGTATTTGCAGGTCAATGAGAGCTGCTGGTTCAGTGATGTACATAAAACACCGTCAGCTCGTTGTGATGGTTTTGTGTTGAGTTAAGGCCAGTCACGTTGAGAATAAAACAACCAAATATTGTTCTGTGTGGGTCACTAGGGCTGTGACGGTGGCAGATTTTAAATGCAGACCTTGAGCCAAAAACTCATCACCAAACACCAATGACTTGTACATACACTATATAGACAAAAGTATTGGCACCCCCTTCTTTAGAACAGATGCACTTCCAAATCTGTGGCAACAACGATGGGAACATAATTCATGTATTTAAAAATTGTATTTCATCTCTGTTGCAACAGTTTTGTAAGTGTCTAAAATGACTGAACCCATATGTACAAGTCATTGGTGTTTGGTGATGAGTTTTTGGCTCAAGGTCTGCATTTACAGTCACACCAGAGGTGTTAAACTGGGATTAGGACTTGGTTTTATGCAGACCAGTCAAGTTCTTCCACACTGACTCAATCAATCATTTTCTTTTTGAACCTTGTCTTATACACAGAGACATTGTCATGTTAGAATAGAAAAGAGTCCAAACTGTTGCTATAATATTAGAAGCACACAATTTCCTAGAATATCATTATATGCTTTAACATTAAGATTTGTACTCATAGAAAATACTAAACCTGTTCATTAGAAGGGGGTGCCAATACTTTTGGCAATATAGTGTATATAGACCTATACATTGAAAAAATACATTGTATGGGTCAAAATTTTCGATTTTTCTTTTATGCCAAAAATCATTAGGATATTAAGTAAAGATCATGTTCCATGAAGATATTTTGTAATATCTTAAATATATTAAAACTTAATTTGTGATTAGTAATATGCAATATCGCCGCGTCCAGTGTAGACATGGTGTAAAGGAAACGCTAGTGTATGGCGTTTCAGGTAATTTGTGAATCTTATAGTCTAAATAAAACAATTTACAACTAACTGGTGTATGCTATAAATACTGAATTCTATTGCAGCTGTTACTATCATTGCACTTGTATACAAAACTTTGTATTTTATGTTTGTTATAGAGTGTGTGACATCACTTGCACCGTTGCCGGTGGTAACAGACCACCTCGGTGTGGCGCGGTTGTCATGGCGACCGTCACAGTCCTATGGGTCACTCCATCGCAAGTGCTTCAAACATTATAAAATTGGTTTCTTGTGCTTTTAAGACCCCTAGGACGTTATTAGTTCCTGCAGCGGCCCATCTGAGATGGAATGACCCATGCTGTTTGATTTCTACACAATGGCACACTAGCAAGTGTATTAGACGTGTGTCTGGGATTCGTAATGTGAGTTTTTAACTCGATTAAAAGTCCAAACTTAGGACTGGGTGGAATGAGGCTAGATTGGAGAAATGCTTATAGTCAAGTCAGCTTTATTTCTACAGCACTTTATATACAATACAGATTGCTTCACAGAAATAAACATGAAAATATCAGAATCAGTTATGGAAACTCAACTATGGAGACAGTTTAGATTCTGCTGTAAAAGACAATAGTGTCATTATTCAGATCAGTTCAGATAGGGATGCATAATAAATCACATTTTAATTGTGATCATGATTTCTGCTTCTTGATTTTTATAAAGCATAATTGTCTGTGATATTTTCCCGCTGGTTATTTATCCTGAAAACCTTCCATTTTAATTTGGCAATAAATGTTTTAGTTTACTCACCAGACTGATATACTAGGCCTATATATACTGTATATATATTTATATACTGTATTTGTTTGTAAAATGGTACAGCTTTTTAAATATCTGAAAGTATTCTCTTAACATCAGTAAGTCAAGCATTATAATATGACATTATGATAATCAAGTATTATTTAATGATAGAACTTTAGTAATTAGAATTAAAACTTAGTAACCATGTATGAATGCATAGACATTTTAACTGAATTTAGGACTGGTGGTGGTGCTTTTTTGGTCATTCGGTGTTTTTGTTAAAAAAATGGGAAAAACTAACAATAATACTGATAAGACGATAATAATAATACGAATTCTGCTAATAAGAACAGTATAAAACGCACTAAGGATTAATGAGCTGCTGGATTCATGAATATTAATCAGGTTCACTCGAACTGATTCGCTGAAATCAAAACAGGGATGATAATAGGTGAGCGCCGGCCAATGAGATTACAGTTTGCGCATTAGCTCCGCCCACTACCGGAAAACCCGGCAGTTCTTAAAAGCTGAAAAAATCCAAAGGAACTCCGTTATTTTGACACGAAAATACAACAAAGAGTATCTGTGCTAAACTTATACTTAGCCTCCAACTCACACACTGCCGAGTAAAATCTGATAATTTATTAGTCATTGGCTAATATTAAACATCATTTAGTGAAGATTAGTCGCATATGCGAGTGATTTACTCGCAAACAAGTCAAGACGAGGAAGAACTTGTGAAGGGCTGACTGCATTAGTATATAATCTAAATAGATCGTCTGATTTCATCAGATTTCGCTTTATTATGTCCATCAAGTTCCAAATTAATAACAGAGTAGGGCGATATTATCACGATAATTTTTTTCATATCAGTCGATATCGATAATTATCACGATAAATGTCAAATCTTTATTTCTTTCAAGTTTAAACCCAGAAATTTGCTCCAAAGTGAAAGTTGTAGAAACCAGAGCATTAATTTTCCTTAAAATAAATATCTAACTAGAAAAATTAATTTCTTAGTTGCTGCATGTTCTAATGAGTGATATTGTTTCAAATCAAGAAACCGGTTCGGGTTGCCTGATAATATTAATAATAATAATAATAATATCACTTTTTTTCTCTCTTAGAAATGCACATTTGATAGTAGCTTGAGTTTGGATGTAGAGGTAAATTTTTGTTAATTTTTAAAATCAGTAACATCTGTAAAAATATAGTTTTATATGGTTATATTTATTCTGATCAAGTTTTTCAGATGGTCTCCCATAGTAGCATACATTTAAATCATGATAAACACAGTTAAAACCACACATATAACACCTCAATACCATGGTAAAAATATGTTTTTAGGAGCCTATTTGTATGAAAAACAGTAGTCTAAAAACATTCAGTATAAATGCACACATGCGCTTAATCACAAATACATACATTATAATTATACACCATTACTCCTGTAATAAAATTCAATGTGAATATCCCACATTTCTGCCACAATACCATGGTGCAGTGAGTGTTACTACAGTAAATCCATGGTAAATGATGGCGATGTGTAGACTGAAAAGCCTTAACTGTCTTATTACACACAGTGTTTCTCCTGTTTGGCTCTAAACTAGTTTAAATCAATCGCGCGGTTTCGTTCCGCTTCTGGCGCATAAACATTATATCGAACATTTATCGAACTCTTCATATCGTTTTATCGAGGAAAATTATATCGCAATAATTATCGTTATCGAATTATCGCCCAGCCCTATAACAGAGTAAGTAATTAAATAAGACAAGTGCTTTTCGTTTTTTTTTTTTTCATTCACTGCATTATACAGAAGTTGGCATAACCACATTGTTTTTTGCATTTTTACCAGCAAATATAATTATATCATGATATCCCATTAGTGGTTGCACCGTCTAGGTGGAATCTTCTTTTGTGCCATTTCTGTGCTGGTTTTGATGGAGATTCTGTGTAATAGAGTTAAATGTGGACAGAGCTGAGTGTGATGAGTGTTGCATTTTTACTTTATTCGGCAACCCGTCAAAATAAAAGTTCGGTTTAACTTATTAAAGACATTGTGTCATAAATAGCTATATTACTATTATTTAGTAGAATGTACGTAATACTACTACTACTGTTGAAAAATAATAAACTTAATTTTTTAAAGAAATAATCACAAAATATTTTAATTTTAATAGTATTTGCCAAAAATTTAAATGTTTAATTTTCATTGATTTAATTTATATTTTAATTAATGTTTTATGGCTTCATCTGATAATCAGTAAAATTTAAATGCACAACAGAATTTCTGAGGGGGGGGGGCATTTCATAAGCTACTGTAAGAATAAATAATAATTGTTTGTATGCATTCAAATAATCAGACGTGATAAAACACAGAATTTGGTAACAATAAAACAACATTTCATACGAGCCCTAAACATGTCATTTTTGTTACACTTTTAATAAATTAATGTTAAGTTTCATGATTTTAATTAATTAGACATGCTTTTTGATTAATCAAATTTAATTTGACCGTTAAAAAGGAGTCCAGAAAAATTAAAATGGAAAAAACAGAATTTAGAAAAAAATAAAACTGATTTCATAAAGCCCTACATTCATGAATGATTCACTGGAGCGTCTGACGTTAGTTTGACATATATCAGGTGTGACTGGTCATTTGTGTTAGATAGGGGTGCAACGGATCGTAGATGATCCGTGATCCGTACGGACCAGTCCCCACGGTTCGGCACGCATGTGATTCGCGGATCAACTGATAAGTTTAACATAGAGTGAAAGTTTATCATTTGCACGCGCTCCGTTTCTGCGCTCAGCCGCTGCCGCACACACTGATGCGCGCACACGCAGAGAGAGCGCGTGAGAAAGAGAGGCGTGATTTAGAAACCGCGTTTCAGACAACGCCTCAACGGATGGATACACACACACACACACACACACACACACACACACACTGATGCGCGCACACGCAGAGAGAGCGCGTGAGAAAGAGAGGCGTGATTTAGATACCGCGTTTCAGACAACGCCTCAACGGATGGACACACACACACACACACAAAGTTATGTTAAAATACCCGTTTTGGCAAGTATTCTGGTAAACACAGTCAGTTATGTCTTAAGTTAACGTATACAGCCGAGAAAGAAACCGGATGTGTGTCAGTATTTGGTCCGTGCATTTAGTCTTAAAGAGACAGCAGCCTATAACACCTGCTTCTGTCTGCTAATCATCTGTATTTAACTCATGCAGTAAGCATTATTGTGTTTTACACTTAATTTTTACATTTCTGCACCTGAATACTACTGTTACTGTCTTTATTTATAATTTTATGTTGTAGGCTGGAAATATATCTATTGGTTGAAAATCTAATTAATTTGTGTAATTGTTCTTGGTTTATTACTGACTTTAGTAGTAAAGCAACTTTTTTTTGCTGATCCGAAAAATGATCCGATCCGTGACTCAAAATCCGAACCGTGATCCGAACCGTGAGTTTTGTGATCCGTTGCACCACTAGTGTTAGACTAACAGGTTAGTCTTCAGCATGATTGTCATGCTGCTAGTTTGTCAGCACTGTTAGGCCTGCTGGAGTTTCACTCAGTAAGAAAAGTGTCATTGATTTTCTCCAACAGCCAAAAGTTCATTTATGAGCGGTCTAGGTGTTGATGCCTGCCATCAGTGGCGTGTAATTGCGTCTCGTCACTGATGTTCTGCGTTTTCACAAGACTAAACTGAGCTTGTGTTATTTGAGCAGGATCTCTGTAGTAGAGGTCTTCACGGGTCCACTTGGATCCGAAAACCCGAGACCCGACCCGGTTCGGGTCCAAAACTTCTACGAGTGCTTCGGACACGGGTCGGGTTCGGTATTAGCAGCCTCGGGTGATTAAAATAAATGTGCTTTTCCCAAATGGACCCGATAAGACCCGAATTCTTTTAAACTATCCCGGATGCGTCGCCTAATCATGTTAAGTTCATTTTTAAAAAACGCACGTAAAAAAGAAACACGTTTGTAACCTCAGAAATCCATCTTATAGATATGAGATCCATCATTACGCTGCGTTTCAATGCAAGGCTTTTCTTTTTTGTGTGCAGAGACGAGGTAAATAACATTGCAGACAAAACTAGCAAATCCATGATTTATTAACCTATCGATTTAATTTTTTATAAAACTATCACATTTATATTTCAAATCCACTGGTTACAATTAAAAGCCAAACTCAGAAATAACATGCATCCATCAGGCAGGCAAAAATATAAAGTAATAGGCTAATAAGTAAATAAACTGAATGAAAGTAATCAGTCGGCAGGACCCCGGGATTTTTCCGGACCGATGCGGGGGGGCAGGCTGTGCACACGTCAATGCCGTTTACGTTCGGGTCCAGTCGGGTTCGAAAATAAATGCGGTCGGGTCGGACTCGGGTCTAATTTCATCGGGTCTGTCTCGGGTCGGGTTTATCTTTTTTTTATTATTATTTATGCACGTCGGGTTCGGGTAAGAAGTGATTCGGGTCGGGCACGGATTTTAGGACCCGAGAAGACCTCTACTCTGTAGTTCTTCCCGTGTGTCACGGATAGTAGAGGAGATGCTGGAACACATAGAACACCCTTCATTCACAAACTTCTGCACACATCTGTTTCATTAATAATTTGGCTGATTTCATCATGCTTACAGGGACTAGTAAGTCATCAGTACTTTAAGCTCCATTTAAAGGGTGAAAAATTATCATTCTGTCATCATTTCCTCACCCTCGTGTCACTCCAAACCCATAAGACTTTTGTTCATCTTTGAAATACAAATTAAGAGATTTGTTATCAAATCAATGCGGTTTGTTCTTGCATATTCCATCTTTGCCATATTCAGTGTACATCAAAAGTGTTGATCATACAAACCCATATTATATATCTGTTCATCATAAAAAGCAATCATGTCTCTCAAGTAGATTTGGATTAAACTGCTTGATATGGATTTGTTTTATGATGCCTTTATGACCTTTTTGGATTGTCAAAATTTCCAATGTTGGGACAAAAACCTCTAAAATATCTTCACTAAACCAAAGTCTCATGAGTTTTGATGAGTCAATGATGACAGAGCATTAATTTTTGGGTAAACAAACCCTTTAAATCATTCCACACACATTTTTATCTCACTGTTGGTGCAGAAGATGCCAAAAAAAAGTCAAATAGACACGCATATTAAATCTGTTCATCCTATAAAGTGATCATATGTGACCCTGGACCACAAATACCAGTCTTAATTCGCTGGGGTATATTTATAGCAATAGCCAAAAATACATTGTATGGCTCAAAATTATTGATTTGTCTTTTATGCCAAAAATCATTAAGATATTAAGATCATGTTCCATGAAGATATTTTGTAAATTTCCTACCGTAAATATATCAAAACTTAATTTTTGATTAGTAATATGCATTGCTAAGAACTTAATTTGAACAACTTTAAAGGTGATTTTCTCAATATTTAGATTTTTTTGCACCCTCAGATTCCATATTTACAAATATTGTCCTATCATAACAAACCATACATCAATGGAAATATTATTTATTCAGCTTTCAGATGATGCATAAATCTCAATTTCACAAAATTGACCCTTATGACTGGTTTTGTGCTCCAGGGTCACATGAGTTTGCAATACTTGTATTAAACCGCTCGATTCATATGGACTTGTTTTATGACGCATTTATGACCTTTTTGGATTGTCAAAGTTCTGGTTGCATGGATTATCAATGTAGGGATGATAACTTCTAAAATATCTTCACTGAAACAAAGTCTCATGAGTAAATGATGACATTCATTCTTGGGTAAACAAACCCTTTAAGTCCATTCCACACATTTTTATCTCACGGTTGGTGCAGAAGATGCCAAAAAAGCCCATAGATTGAGTCACGAGACAGCAGGGTGTATACATTCACTCTTAAACTCCTGAGTTGCTCGCATCAAACCAAGTATAATAATCCCGGATTGAGCGGCGGTCGAACATTTCCGGCGCCGTGTGACCCGAGGACAGGATCCGTGTGGCAGTAAGTGTGCATTAAGCATCACATCTCCAGCTGTTTCTCGTCCCCACCTGTCCGTGCTCGACAGAAGCAGCATGTCACGGTGAAGAGGAACACTGTCGCTGCTCGCTGACACATCCCAAACCAGAGCGGCATCTAATGAGGATGGAACCGTGTCCTCGGCACACTCCGATGAAGCCTCGTCTCCCGCTCGGCCGCCGGGGACCTCATTAGGCTTTTCTCACACCGGCTCCGTGCAGGAATCACATCATCCTTAGGGAGAAATGTAAATAAACGTGTTTGTCACTTAGCTCCCTTACATTTAGCTTTTTCCAGGAGGAAAAAAATGCATTGCGAGGCTTAATTAGTAAGCGCTGCCATTATGCGTTCTTTATTATGTAAATGAAGCAGGTGTTTTCTGCCGGTGCTTTTTTCATCCTCGAAGCAAAAGAAAAAAATCGTAGGATGAGCTATAATTATTTGACAGATGATTTTCCACTATAGGGGGGGGCGATAAGAGCTAAAATTCATATCACCGTATTTTACACTGTCCAGACGATATCCATATTATATCACGATATGAGGAAAAAAATGATTGGAATCATGTTTTAGTAAACCGTAGTTAAATTACAGGCATAATATGTATCGATATAATTCGATTTCAAGATCTAAGGCAAAAATAGAATTGTCTCAGATGTGTGTAATTATGCTATAAGACTTCTGCGCATAAGTAGTGCTCTATGAAATCAGTTTTATTTTTATTTTTCTGGACTCCTTTTTAAAGGTCAAATTAAATTTCATTAATCAAAAAGCATGTCTAATTAATTAAAATCATGAAACTTATACAATTTAACATTAATTTATTAAAAGTGTAACAAAAATGACATGTTTAGGGCTCGTATGAAATGTTTTATTGTTACCAAATTCTGTGTTTTATCACGTCTGATTATTTGAATGCATACAAACAATTATTATTTATTCTTACAGTAGCTTATGAAATGCCCCCCCCCCCTCAGAAATTCTGTTATGTATTTAAATTTGACTGATTATCAGATGAAGCCATAAAACATTGATTTAATTTATATTTTAATTAATGAAAATTAAACATTTACATTTTTGGCAAATAAAGGGGATTTACTATTAAAATAAAAAAAAAATTGATTATTTCTTAAAAAAATAAAGTGTTATTATTTTTCATCAGTAGTATTACGTACATTCTACTAAATAATAGTAATATAGCTATTTCTGGCACAATGTCTTCAAGTTAAACAGGACTTTTATTTTGACGGGTTGCCGAGTAAAGTTCTGTGTGTATATGATATGACTAGTTTTACTCAAATGAAATGGTAAAATGCTGGTTTTGATCAGTTTTGGAGATATTGTTGATGTATTTATGTCTTTATTGAGACGTCAGACGCTGAAATCACGCGCTCTGTGTATGTAGTAAACAAAACCCTGCTCCATTCACACAGAGACACATGCAGGATTCAGATTCACATCAGATACTAGTCCAGATCACCATTTGATTTAAGTGACCTGCTTTTGATTAATGCATCCAAACTTTGACAAACTCCGTGACATTAAACTATAAATACAGTTTTTATGACTGGATTCCGTCCGTGTTTTCTGCATCACGGACATCATAGAGCCCTATAATGTTAGTCTTGCCCACCTGCTCCCGCCGGATGCTGATGATGATGATGATGAGGGAGATCTGGGAAGGGTTATGGCTTGGATATTGACAGTGACTGAAGAGGACGAGGCGGCCGTCCATCCTTGAGTTGATTTATTCTGAAGGAACTTTGCACCGTCTCTCTTTTCGTTGAGTTGTCAGCCAATCAGACTCTCTATCACCATCACCTGTCCGTCTAGTCTTCATTTTTTAATATGTGAGAGTACAATATCATTTAGATTGTGAAGTTTTGCTTGGGTTGAGATATGAGGCTTTGGGTTTTTCCCATGATTCATGGATTTCTGCGAGACTTTGGCTGATATTTGGCCGTTATATTGGCATAGATGTTCCTCCACCTGTCACATCTGAAAACTATTCAGCTTTATTTCTATACAGCACAGATGTAGCTTCACAGAGATAATCATGAAAATAACAGAATCAAATATGGAAACTCAACTGTTCAGATTCTCTAAAAGACAAGAGTGTCGTTATTCAGATCAATTTAGTTCAGATTAATAACATAGTTCATCAGTATGAAACGAGTTGTGCTCGAAGTATGTTTGAGCAAATATGAGACTAAAATATGCATTACTTTTGTTTCAGAAACTCTTGTTGGAGCCTTTTCACAGCGTCTTCATGGTTATTAACATTGTTAATCAAGTTTAAAAAAAAAATTTTTTTAACCCCTTAACTGTCACCCCCCCCATTTTTGAACATATACGTGAGAGTGCACTATCCAAACTTAAACTCTTATAATTCATGAATGCTTTGGAATACAGATATAAGTTTGGCCTCTTTTTTTAAAAAGACAATCAGCAGATTACTGTAGAAGTGGAATTATTTTAAAATATGAAAGTAACAAAAAGTTACTTTCATATACAGCACTACAGTTTTTATATTTTATATAAAATACATATTTTACATAACAGGTTTTACTCTAAAATTAAAGCCTTATGTCTAAATAAGTTATGTTCCAAATTTGAAGTTGATATGAAAAAAATTGAGGTTCCTGTGAGATTTTATTTAGCGCGTCATACCACAAACAGCCACCGGGTGCCATCCAAACTCCATTTAATTTAGTTTGATGCATTTTTCTCTGTCAATATTACTCCGATCACAAAAAGACCACCAAATATGGAATTCTGAGAGTCAGACCTTTCCGGCGATATGTATTTTGTCAAGATTATAAAAAGTTTTGATTCTAAAAGACGTGTAATATGACACTTGACTCCGCCCACTAAGGGGGAGGAGACCGCCAAAAGATTTTAAAGTACCATTTCTATGGTAACGCAATATCCGATTTCAAAATGGTTTTCACAGGATGAATTTTGAGGTTTTAAGCTTTCAAATGATATATAATTTATGATGATTACAAAAATATTTGATAGGGAAAAAAGACAATGAAAAAAAGAGCGCCAAGCTCTGGACGGTGACAGTTAAGGGGTTAATTAAGTAATGCATATTTTTACTACTGTACTTTGTTTTATATTATCTTGGCATTAAAGTACAGAAAACTAGCTAGAGTCTTTCTTACAAACTTAGAGCCAACTTAATCAATCCCCCATATTTTTAACATTTCTCACATTATCACGGTTTATTCGCTATAGTTTAGAAAATGATAAAATATGACAAGAACTCAGAGTTAAACGGAGTCAGAACAAATTCATCTTGATAATCACAAATTAATTAGTCAAACCAAAATGTATTATATATGACCCTGGAGCACAAAAGCAGTCATAAGTAACACAGGTATATTTGTAGCAATAGACAACAATACATTGTTTGAGTCAAAATTATCAATTTTTCTTTAATACCAAAAAATCATTAGGATATTAAGATCATGTTCCATGAAGATATTTTGTA
>CM041799.1:713567-731067 GCA_023376895.1 Aspiorhynchus laticeps
GTAATATTTAAGAAATTTGAAAATGGATAAAAAAAAAAGTGTAAAACTAAAAAGTCAAAATAAAAGTCCCGCCTCGAACGCATCGGCCAATGCCGATATTTAAAAAATGCCTAATATCGGCCGATATATCTAAATCTGATATTTCCATCTGACACAAAATAGAAAACCATTTTTTAGCTGCTTGGAAATACTAGTGTTCGAATCATTTTGGCCACTGCTTTGTTTTGGGGAAGTATTTTAAAGCGTTTCATCTAATTCACCTCGTTTAATTTAATATGTTTAGTTGGCAAGAGACTGTCCGTATTGAAATTAATTGAATTGTTGACGTTGAGATTGTCCGTATGGAAACGAGCGCCTCAAACGTCGAAAAGCGCCCTGCGATTATGGATGAAACGCACTTGAAGCGGCGCTGGCGTGTGACCCGTCTCTGCAGACCAGCTGCGCTGCGGGGAGGGGGTGTGTGTGTGTGTGTGTGTGTGTGTGTGTGTGTGAAGGTAAACCACCCACGTCTCCCCCGACTCCTCCGGCTGTTTGGCTAATGAAGAGCTCAATTTAGCCAGTGACGAGCCGCGAGCGCAGTGACTGGCTGAGCGCTGCTGACATCACGCCGGCCAGCCGTTGATTTGCCGCTGTCTCTGAGGCTCAGCCATGGGCTCCGGCGTTTAGAAGCAGACGGAGGAGCTCTCGCTGCAGACCGAGCCACGGAGAGAGAGAGAGGAGAGAGAGAGGAGAGGAGGTGTGCTTTCAGGTCTCTGGAAACTAACCCTCGCTCTGACCGATGGAAATAATGACCGTAGACATGCCTCAGGTGAGTGCAGAGACAGGTAACGACTGCAACGGAGAGCGTCTGGCTGCCAAAGTGAGTGAAATCAGCGCTGAGAGGCGAGTGTGTGTGTGTGTGTGTGTGTGTGTGTGCTCCGGTGCGTTTGAGGACATCGTGGGTCTCTTCTGTGATTCATGATGAGCTGATTACATTAATGCATTTAGCAGATGCTTTTATCCAAAGCGACTTACAGTGCATTCAGGCTATACATGTTTTGTTTTTTATCAGTATGTTAGGGTTTACTGTAATAGCTGCTGTGAAGTGCACTTGATCTGTCTGACGATGGGTGGTTGGTTGTATTTCACTGAAGTTTGATGTGTGTGTGTGTGTGTGTGTGTGTGTGTGTGTGTGTGTGAAGGTTTGATCGCTCGATCGTCTTATGAAGGTGCTTTTCCGCTCTTAATATCGTCGAATCGATCGCACAGATACTGTTTAAACTGAGCTGGATGATGACATCCATGAACTGCCTTTAACTGAAAATCAAGTGTTTAATATCGTCCTTCTGCATTATTGACACTATTCTCCTATTTAATACTGTAAAGCTGCTTTGACACAATCTGTATGTTAAAAGCGCTTTATAAATAAATGTGACTTGACATAAACTGCATCCGAGCGTCATATCAAATCAGATTTAGAAAAGCCTTCGGATGTTACTTTATTAAATGCTTGTGTTTTTTATTATTTATGCATTTAAGAGCTCTCTCAAAGTTCGTATTATGAGACTCACTTCTTCTAAATTTGTTTGTTTATATAATAATCAATTTTTGTAGGGTTCTGTGCATAATTGACTGAAATGATGACGTGTCGCGGCGCAGATGGGGTTTAATAAAGACACGGTTATGAATGCATGAAGGAATAAATGCTGATATTACATGCAAAGAGCACAGATTGAAGCACACTTGATGACATGCCTTTTTAGATACAGAATCAGCTAAATGCATACTGCTGTTTAAATTTGACTTTTTTAAAATATTCCCATGTTTGAGACGTGCAAACAGCGTATTTGTGTCAATGCATGTCTGACAGCAGCACCTCGGTCTCATTTAGACGCGGCGTCTCGGGAGCGTTAGTGCCATCACACTGTGTTTCTCTCCCGTTTCATTTCCCAATCCTGTCAGCAGTTCCCGGCGCGCTCGACCGTGAAGCTCTCGTTCAGACATCGTCTCGGTCTCGCTTCACGCCGGTCTATTAGCGATGGATCCTCAGATGCTCTCAAACACCAAACGGACGCTTTACGGGAAACAAACAAACACATGCTGAGGTTTTCAGACGCTGGCAGGCTTTATAGGGCTGTCAAAAAGAAATTTGAATATAAAAATCCACATTTGAATCATTGCATTTGAATTTTAGATGTGCGAAATGTGATGCACGAGAAGAAATGACGATGTTGCATTTTAATGCTTTTCATAGCTTATACAGTAGAAGCCACTGTATGCAGCGCTGCTCATTCAAAATATTGCAGAAAAAGAGAAAATCAATGCGGTTTACGTCAAAACCGAACCCAAGCCGTTCACACAGAACACATATTTATTGCATTTTCTATCCGCGTTGCATTCGTGTCTCACACAAGAGAGCCGCATGTTTAGAAAGCATGTAAAATTAATATAAGTTTAACTTTTAAAAAACACGTCTCGAGACTTTATGGCGTTTTTAATGCATCTCGTGTTTTTAAATAGAAAAATACTCTGTGATTGGTTTTCGGTCCAACTATGCATTCATACATGATGCTTTAATTGTTTAAGCTTTATAAAGATTATTTAAAAAACAATGCACTTTTATCAAAGATAGTCGTGTTGTTTTATTGCTTGTGCATTAGTACGGTGATATTTTGCTCGATGCGCCCTCTTGTGGCCTCAGGAGAGAAGACAAGCTTTTTTCCTCCTAACAGAAATTATGCCTTTTAAATTCCAATATTGATAATATTTTAGCTTTTAGTTTTTCTGCCAATTTGACAGCCCTAATGCTTTATACAATGCAGATTGTTTCAATGATGCAAATATGAGATGAGTCTAAACTCCGCTGCTCTGAAAGACAACGTCGGTGTTTAATAACAGTTTTTGTGTGATGTTATCTGTGTGGTCGTGTATCTGTAAGCGTATGGTGTCTCCGGATCCTGGCACGCGTCCCTTTCCTCTTTGTCCCCCGTCGAGGGGTCTTTGCTGGATTGGACGTCCGGTGCGGATCGGAACAAGCTGTTTCTCTCCGAATACTGTTTGAGAGAGAAGTGTTTGCAGGATTGATTTTGAGGGATGTTTGTGAGCGTAGCATCACTCCCACACCCATTTGACAGCTAGCTTATGCAACATGATTGTCGGAGTGTGTGTGTGTGTGTGTGAGAGTGTGTGTGAGAGAGTGTGTGAGAGAGTGTGTGTGAGAGTGTGTGAGAGTGTGTGAGAGTGTGTGTGAGAGTGTGTGTGAGAGTGTGTGTGTGAGTGTGTGTGTGAGTGTGTGTGTGAGTGTGTGTGAGAGTGTGTGTGAGAGTGTGTGTGTGAGTGCGTGCGTGTGAGTGCGTGTGTGCGTGCGTGTGTGCGTGTGTGAGTGTGTGTGTGTGTGTGTGAGAGTGTGTGTGAGTGAGAGTGTGAGTGTGTGAGAGTGTGAGAGTGTGTGTGAGAGTGTGTGTGAGAGTGTGTGAGAGAGTGTGTGCGTGTGAGAGTGTGTGAGAGTGTGTGAGTGAGAGTGTGTGTGAGAGTGTGTGAGTGAGAGTGTGTGTGAGAGTGTGTGTGAGAGTGTGTGCGAGAGTGTGTGTGAGTGTGTGTGTGAGAGTGTGAGAGTGTGTGAGTGTGTGTGAGAGTGTGTGTGTGAGTGAGAGTGTGTGTGTGAGAGTGTGTGTGAGTGTGAGAGTGTGTGAGTGTGTGTGAGAGTGTGTGTGTGAGTGTGAGAGTGTGTGTGAGAGTGCGTGTGAGTGCGTGCGTGTGAGTGCGTGTGTGAGAGTGCGTGTGTGACCGATGACAACTCACACACACACTCTCACACACTCTCACACACACTCTCACACACACTCTCACACACTCTCACACACACTCTCACACACTCTCACACACACACACACTCACACACACACACACACACACACACACACACCCCGGGGCTACAGATCTCATGAATATCAATCATCCTCTTAAATAATGCAGCAGCGGCGGCTGATAAATGCGTGATATTGTCAGCGTGGAGTGTTTGCTTAGCTGCGCTCTTCGTTCCACACGCTTTCATCTCACGGATAAAAGAAGCTGCTTTTCAAAGCCGTCCGCCGTGTTGCTTCGCTAAAGGTCAAAGTGCAAAACTCACAGCTTTTGTCTCAAAGCTGACGTCTAATTTCAGCCCCTGTTGACTAGAATGGAGTTTGTGATCGTTAAAGCTCGGCGCTCGTTAAGGATTGCGTAGGAAGATTTCAGCACAAAAGCAGTCATAAGTAACACAGGTATATTTGTAGCAATACATTGTATGAGTCAAAATTATAATTTTTTTTAATGCCAAAAATCATTAGGATATTAAGATCATGTTCAATGAAGATATTTAGTAAACTTCCTACCGTAAATATATCAAAACTTAATTTTTGATTAGTAATATGCATTGCTAAGAATTAATTTTAATCAACTTTAAAGATGATTTTCTCAATATTTAGTTTTTTTTGCACCCTCAGATTCCATATTTGCAAATATTGTCCTATCATAACAAACCATACATCAATGCAAAGCTATTTATTCAGCCCTTATGACTGGTTTTGTGCTCCGGGGTCATATATGCCTAAGTGTTAAAATTTTTAATTAGCTACTTTTATTGTATTTATGCATCGCTTGTGTATTGAAATGAAAATAGCATGAGTTGTTGACATTGCATTAAAAACTGTGCTCCTCATAATAACGTGGTTGTGTCCCCGCAGGCTCCTGAAGGACATGAGCGCTGTGTCTGCAGTGATCGGGCCCCGGGGCCGCTGAAGGGGACATGGGCTCTGAGAGCCACGAGGGTTCGTTCTTCACGGCAGCACATCAGGTAACTGCTGTTGCTCGCGTTATGAAAACAATGCATAAAATGACCCTCGCTACTGTAATCAAACACAGATTTCGATGCTAATATTTGAGCGACGGCGGAAAGAAATCGAAGACTAAAAACTGTGTTTTTTTTTTTAATGCATTGATCAATTTTAAGCTATTTGCTTTTCATAACGTGTTTATATCAGACTAGTGGAGATCAAACATTCAGAATACATATTTAAGTGTTCGTTTTATTGCACTTATGTATTTGCGTCTGTTGGTTTCAATATTTAAAGAGTTATTTTTTTTTGCAAACACCAAACTTTATGGTTTTATTCCTCTGTGTATTCTGAAGGTTTGATTCACACTGATTTATAAACATTTCAATCCTAAAAACATGGTCAAAATGTTTGTTTTCTGTCCGTTGACGGTATTTTCTGATTTATGGAGTGATTAAAAAAATAAATCCAAAACTTTTAACTCTTTAATCAAACAAGAATTATGAACCTGATGTTATCCAATGTTTAGATTTATGTTCTGTAAATGTATGCAAATTAATGCATATTTAATTAGATAATGCATCATTTGCATATTTAAATACAACATTTAGGATCTTTTAATACCCAAAAAATAATAATTTTTTATATAATAAATCAACTAGGGAAGTGTATATATATTAGTTATTTATCTTATTCATCTGTGGTCTCTTGCCTTAAATGAAAACACAGAATATTATTTCACAAGTGTACAATGTTGCTTCTAGGCGCAGTTTCTTTAAAACATGCAAATAATTCATATTTAATGGATTTTAAATTTAATGACATTTTCGCACTAACACATTTTGTTGATGTGTGAAAGATTGTTAGAAATAGAAAGTGTGTGTGTGTGCCTGTGAGTGTGTGTGCGTGTGCGCATGTGTGTGTGCGCGTGTGAGTGCGTGCGCGCGTGAGAGTGTGTGTGTGTGAGTGAGAGAGAGAGAGTGTGAGTGTGCACGTGTCTGTGAGTGTGTGTGCGTAAGAGTGTGTGCGTGCGTGCGCGCGTGAGAGTGTGTGTGTGAGTGAGAGAGAGAGAGAGAGAGAGAGTGTGAGTGTGCGCGTGTGTGTCTGTGAGTGTGTGTGTGCGTAAGAGTGTGTGCGTGCGTGTGCGTGCGTGAGAGGGTGTGTGTGCGTGCATCCGTGTGTGTATGTCTGTGTGTGAGTGTGTGTGCGTGCGTGCGTGAGAGTGTGTGCGTGCGTGCGTAAGAGTGTGTGTGTGCGTGTGTGCGTGAGAGTGTGTGTGTGTGCGAGCACGTATGTGAGCGCGTATGTGTGAGCGCGTATGTGTGAGCGCGTATATGTGAGCGCGTATATGTGTGTGAGAGTGTGTGTGTGTGTGTGTGTGAGCGCGTATGTGTGTGAGCGAGTGTGTGTGTGTGAGAGTGTGCGCGCACATGTGTATGTGTGTGTGTGTGTGTTTGTGTATGTGTGTGCGAGCGCATGTGTGAGCGTGTGTGTGAGCGTGTGCGTGCGCATGTGTGTGCGCGTGAGAGTGTGCGCGCGCATGTGTGTGTGTGTGTGTGTGTGTGTGTGTGTGCTTGTGTGTGTGTGTGTGTGTGTGCTTGTGTGTGTGTGTGTGTGTGTGCTTGTGTGTGTGTGTGTGTGCTGTGTGTGTGTGTGTGTGTGTGTTGTGTGTGTGTGTGTGTGTGTGTGTGTGTGTGTGTGTGTGTGTGTGTGTGTGGTGTGTGTGTGTGTGTGTGTGTGTGTGTGTGTGCAGCGTGAAGGTTGTAAAAGCTCTCTGCTGGTCTCTGGCTGTGTTTGTTCCTCGTGTGTCTGGAGCTCGTTCGCAGGTTTCTCCAGCATCTGGAGGAGGTGATCGCTCGCGCGTCTCGTGTTAGAAATCTCACTCTGCGTTAACGTGTTAATGAGAGTCTGAGATCGGTGTGAGTCTCATTAGTTCTCTTTGCTCTTCAGATTCTTGCGCGAGACACTCGGCTCATAATTGCTGGAGGTTAATTGGTTTGGGTAACGACGTTCATGTATAGCGTCTCCCTATGGAACTCGTCATGCTGTTTTATATAAGTTTATGCTATTTTAGAGCATGATGTGCACCTTTTTCACATTTGCATGTTTCTCAGCAGCAGAAGTCGTCATAGTTGGGGTAACTTCAACAGCAGTGAATGAGAGAGTACCACTAATATATATTTTATTACATTCGCATTTGCTCAAATAGCAACTCTATGATAGTGTTTTCATGGCTTTTTCAATAATATAGACGCTGCATTAGAAACACACTCGCAATAGCGTTAACTAGATTTTTGTAATTTGATGCAAAGGTGATTTAATACAAAATATAGTGTTATAAATGTACATACATTTAACCCCTTAACTGTCACCCCCCCATTTTTTAAAATTCATGACAAAGTGCAGTATCCAAACTTAAATTATTATAATTCATGAACGCTTTTGAATACAGACCTAAGGTTGGTCTCTTTTTAAAGAAGACAATTAGAAGATTATTACAGAAGTGAATTAATTTAATAAAATTAAAATATTAAAAAGTTATAGTAGTTTGAATTTACTGTAAAAAAAAAAGTTAAAAATCCAAAATTGCTATAAAATTAAAGCCATATGTCTACATAAGTTGTGTTCCAAATTTGAAGTTGATATAAAAAAATTGAGGTTCATATGCAATTTTGTTTCGGCGTTATACCACAAACAGCCACCGGGTGCCGCCCAAACTCCATTGAATTATTTTTATATGCATTTGTCACAAATCTATCACTTTCTCTCTCAATATTACATCTATAACAAAATAACCACCAAATATGGAATCTTGAGACTCAGACCTTTCCAACAATATGTATTTTGTCAAGATTATAAACAGTTTTGATTCTAAAAGACCGTAATAAATTTTGTAATATGACACCGCCGCTAAGCGGGAGGAGCCTGCTAAAACATTTCAAAGTACGATTTCTATGGTAACGCAATATTTGATTTCAAAATGGTTTTCGCAGGATGAATTTTGAGATTTTAAGCTTTCAAATGATATATAACTTATGATGATTGATAATACATTTGATAGGGAAAAGGCAAGGAAATAAAGGCTTTTTGTGACGAAGCTCAGAACTCGTGTTATGATGTAGATTTATCATAAATTAATCTAGTACTGTTACTACATAATTTGTAACAACAAAAAATGGTAAAATAGATATTTCTATTATCTATATTATCTTTCCAATGATGTGTAGTTTGTCATGATTACATTAGGATTTAATTGTGATATAGTGAAGGCGTCCTGTATACGCTGACAGTTAATGGGTTAAAAACAAACAAATATAAGCTTTGAAGGATTTATAATGCTGATGACCGTTAAACACGTGCATCCTCACAGTCTTGAGAAAAGGGTCCATAGCTGTGTGTTTGTAGATAAATCGTGAGAGATTTACATGTTTAATGATGCACTTCAGAAGCAACCGAATTAGATGTTTTTTTCACTATTAGAGCTTTTTCTAAATATTTTGATGTGGTAATCACCTTAAAGTGATGCACGTGTGTTCCAGCTTCCAGGCTCTCGGTCGGCGCTCCAGGTGCGTGTCTGATGACGATGTCTGATTCTGTCGCCGAGGCTATGAGATCTCTGGACGAGCCACAGAGACGCATGCTGGAGGAGAACTGCAGCGGCGAGACGCAGGTATCGTGACGTCATGATAGAAACACCACTTCAGCTCAAAGCCTGAAGAACAACGACTCAGGGGCTTGTGGGAGAGAAAGAGATTTGAGATGTTTGTGAACTCGAGATGAAAACCAACAATTGATTTAACGCATTACTTGTGCAATTCATTTAGGAAAAGATGTTAAAATGATTAAGGCATTTATCCAGCGCTTCCACTGATGCAGTGTCTGATGATCACGATGTGTGATGGAGCCTAAAATTCAAGATATGAGGCAAAAAATCACCCTTTATACTGTATATATATCATATGATATAGTTCAGCGATATTACACCAGCAACAGTGCTGCTTTCCACAATATCTGCGCCACTGATTTATACAACAGTTCAATAAACAAGAAGTTCATATTGTTACATTTTAGACACAATATTGTTAATTTTGATAAATTTCACAATCGAAAATAGTTCAGTCTCAGCAGAACTGTTGAGTGTCTCTGATTCGTTACTGAAAGAATCTACAGTTTTGAACGGATTGAGTGAGTCAGTGATTCATTCGTGAAGAGTCATTTCAGCTTTGTTTCTGAATGAATCAGCAGTTTGAACGAATTGAGTGAGTCAGTGACTCATTCGTGAAGAGTCATTTCAGCTTTGTTTCTGAATGAATCAGCAGTTTGAACGAATTGAGTGAGTCAGTGATTCAGTGACTCATTCGTGAAGAGTCATTTCAGCTTTGTTTCTGAATGAATCAGCAGTTTGAACGAATTGAGTGAGTCAGTGATTCAGTGACTCATTCGTGAAGAGTCATTTCAGCTTTGTTTCTGAATGAATCAGCAGTTTGAACGAATTGAGTGAGTCAGTGATTCAGTGACTCATTCGTGAAGAGTCATTTCAGCTTTGTTTCTGAATGAATCAGCAGTTTGAACGAATTGAGTGAGTCAGTGATTCAGTGAGTCATTCGTGAAGAGTCATTTCAGCTTTGTTTCTGAATGAATCAGCAGTTTAAATGAATTGAGTGAGTCAGTGATTCAGTGAGTCATTCGTGAAGAGTCATTTCAGCTTTGTTTCTGAATGAATCAGCAGTTTGAACGAACTGAGAGAGTCAGTGATTCAGTGACTCATTCGTGAAGAATCATTTCAGCTTTGTTACTGAATGAATCAGCAGTTTGAACGAATTGAGTGAGTCAGTGATTCAGTGACTCATTCGTCAAGAGTCATTTCAGCTTTGTTTCTGAATGAATCAGCAGTTTGAACGAATTGAGTGAGTCAGTGATTCAGTGAGTCATTCGTGAAGAGTCATTTCAGCTTTGTTTCTGAATGAATCAGCAGTTTAAATGAATTGAGTGAGTCAGTGATTCAGTGAGTCATTCGTGAAGAGTCATTTCAGCTTTGTTTCTGAATGAATCAGCAGTTTGAACGAATTGAGTGAGTCAGTGATTCGGTGATTCATTCGTGAAGAGTCATTTCAGCTTTGTTTCTGAATGAATCAGCAGTTTGAACGAACTGAGTGAGTCAGTGATTCAGTGAGTCATTCGTGAAGAGTCATTTCAGCTTTGTTTCTGAATGAATCGGCAGTTTGAACGAACTGAGTGAGTCAGTGAGTCATTCGTGAAGAGTCATTTCAGCTTTGTTTCTGAATGAATCAGCAGTTTGAACGAACTGAGTGAGTCAGTGACTCATTCGTGAAGAGTCATTTCAGCTTTGTTTCTGAATGAATCAGCAGTTTGAACGAATTGAGTGAGTCAGTGATTCAGTGAGTCATTCGTGAAGAGTCATTTCAGCTTTGTTTCTGAATGAATCAGCAGTTTAAACGAACTGAGTGAGTCAGTGATTCAGTGACTCATTCGTGAAGAATCATTTCAGCTTTGTTTCTGAATGAATCAGCAGTTTGAACGAATTGAGTGAGTCCGGTGATTCAGTGACTCATTCGTGAAGAGTCATTTCAGCTTTGTTTCTGAATGAATCAGCAGTTTGAACGAATTGAGTGAGTCGGTGATTCAGTGACTCATTCGTGAAGAATCATTTCAGCTTTGTTTCTGAATGAATCAGCAGTTTGAACGAATTGAGTGAGTCGGTGATTCAGTGACTCATTCGTGAAGAATCATTTCAGCTTTGTTTCTGAATGAATCAGCAGTTTGAACGAATTGAGTGAGTCAGTGAGTCATTCGTGAAGAGTCATTTCAGCTTTGTTTCTGAATGAATCAGCAGTTTGAACGAACTGAGTGAGTCAGTGATTCAGTGAGTCATTCGTGAAGAGTCATTTCAGCTTTGTTTCTGAATGAATCAGCAGTTTGAACGAACTGAGTGAGTCAGTGAGTCATTCGTGAAGAGTCATTTCAGCTTTGTTTCTGAATGAATCAGCAGTTTGAACGAACTGAGTGAGTCAGTGACTCATTCGTGAAGAGTCATTTCAGCTTTGTTTCTGAATGAATCAGCAGTTTGAACGAATTGAGTGAGTCAGTGATTCAGTGAGTCATTCGTGAAGAGTCATTTCAGCTTTGTTTCTGAATGAATCAGCAGTTTAAACGAACTGAGTGAGTCAGTGATTCAGTGACTCATTCGTGAAGAATCATTTCAGCTTTGTTTCTGAATGAATCAGCAGTTTGAACGAATTGAGTGAGTCAGTGATTCAGTGACTCATTCGTGAAGAGTCATTTCAGCTTTGTTTCTGAATGAATCAGCAGTTTGAACGAATTGAGTGAGTCGGTGATTCAGTGACTCATTCGTGAAGAATCATTTCAGCTTTGTTTCTGAATGAATCAGCAGTTTGAACGAATTGAGTGAGTCGGTGATTCAGTGACTCATTCGTGAAGAATCATTTCAGCTTTGTTTCTGAATGAATCAGCAGTTTGAACGAATTGAGTGAGTCCGGTGATTCAGTGACTCATTCGTGAAGAGTCATTTCAGCTTTGTTTCTGAATGAATCAGCAGTTTGAACGAACTGAGTGAGTCAGTGATTCAGTGAGTCATTCGTGAAGAGTCATTTCAGCTTTGTTTCTGAATGAATCAGCAGTTTGAACGAACTGAGTGAGTCAGTGATTCAGTGACTCATTCGTGAAGAATCATTTCAGCTTTGTTTCTGAATGAATCAGCAGTTTGAACGAATTGAGTGAGTCCGGTGATTCAGTGACTCATTCGTGAAGAGTCATTTCAGCTTTGTTTCTGAATGAATCAGCAGTTTGAACGAATTGAGTGAGTCGGTGATTCAGTGACTCATTCGTGAAGAATCATTTCAGCTTTGTTTCTGAATGAATCAGCAGTTTGAACGAATTGAGTGAGTCGGTGATTCAGTGACTCATTCGTGAAGAATCATTTCAGCTTTGTTTCTGAATGAATCAGCAGTTTGAACGAATTGAGTGAGTCCGGTGATTCAGTGACTCATTCGTGAAGAATCATTTCAGCTTTGTTTCTGAATGAATCAGCAGTTTGAACGAACTGAGTGAGTCAGTGATTCAGTGAGTCATTCGTGAAGAGTCATTTCAGCTTTGTTTCTGAATGAATCAGCAGTTTGAACGAACTGAGTGAGTCAGTGATTCAGTGACTCATTCGTGAAGAATCATTTCAGCTTTGTTTCTGAATGAATCAGCAGTTTGAACGAATTGAGTGAGTCAGTGATTCAGTGACTCATTCGTGAAGAATCATTTCAGCTTTGTTTCTGAATGAATCAGCAGTTTGAACGAATTGAGTGAGTCGGTGATTCAGTGACTCATTCGTGAAGAATCATTTCAGCTTTGTTTCTGAATGAATCAGCAGTTTGAACGAATTGAGTGAGTCGGTGATTCAGTGACTCATTCGTGAAGAATCATTTCAGCTTTGTTTCTGAATGAATCAGCAGTTTGAACGAATTGAGTGAGTCCGGTGATTCAGTGACTCATTCGTGAAGAGTCATTTCAGCTTTGTTTCTGAATGAATCAGCAGTTTGAACGAACTGAGTGAGTCAGTGACTCATTCGTGAAGAATCATTTCAGCTTTGTTTCTGAATGAATCAGCAGTTTGAACGAATTGAGTGAGTCAGTGAGTCATTCGTGAAGAGTCATTTCAGCTTTGTTTCTGAATGAATCAGCAGTTTGAACGAACTGAGTGAGTCAGTGACTCATTCGTGAAGAATCATTTCAGCTTTGTTTCTGAATGAATCAGCAGTTTGAACGAACTGAGTGAGTCAGTGAGTCATTCGTGAAGAGTCATTTCAGCTTTGTTTCTGAATGAATCAGCAGTTTGAACGAATTGCGTGAGTCAGTGATTTGGTGATTCATTCGTGAAGAGTCATTTCAGCTTTGTTTCTGAATGAATCAGCAGTTTGAACGAATTGAGTGAGTCAGTGATTCAGTGAGTCATTCGTGAAGAGTCATTTCAGCTTTGTTTCTGAATGAATCAGCAGTTTGAACGAACTGAGTGAGTCAGTGACTCATTCGTAAAGAGTCATTTCAGCTTTGTTTCTGAATGAATCAGCAGTTTGAACGAACTGAGTGAGTCAGTGACTCATTCGTGAAGAGTCATTTCAGCTTTGTTTCTGAATGAATCAGCAGTTTGAACGAATTGAGTGAGTCAGTGATTCAGTGAGTCATTCGTGAAGAGTCATTTCAGCTTTGTTTCTGAATGAATCAGCAGTTTGAACGAACTGAGTGAGTCAGTGACTCATTCGTGAAGAGTCATTTCAGCTTTGTTTCTGAATGAATCAGCAGTTTGAACGAATTGAGTGAGTCAGTGATTCAGTGAGTCATTCGTGAAGAGTCATTTCAGCTTTGTTTCTGAATGAATCAGCAGTTTAAACGAACTGAGTGAGTCAGTGATTCAGTGACTCATTCGTGAAGAATCATTTCAGCTTTGTTTCTGAATGAATCAGCAGTTTGAACAAATTGAGTGAGTCAGTGATTCAGTGACTCATTCGTGAAGAATCATTTCAGCTTTGTTTCTGAATGAATCAGCAGTTTGAACGAATTGAGTGAGTCGGTGATTCAGTGACTCATTCGTGAAGAGTCATTTCAGCTTTGTTTCTGAATGAATCAGCAGTTTGAACGAACTGAGTGAGTCAGTGATTCAGTGAGTCATTCGTGAAGAGTCATTTCAGCTTTGTTTCTGAATGAATCAGCAGTTTGAACGAATTGAGTGAGTCAGTGATTCAGTGACTCATTCGTGAAGAGTCATTTCAGCTTTGTTTCTGAATGAATCAGCAGTTTGAACGAATTGAGTGAGTCAGTGATTCAGTGAGTCATTCGTGAAGAGTCATTTCAGCTTTGTTTCTGAATGAATCAGCAGTTTGAATGAATGATTCAATGACTCACTCATTAACCGCCACCTACTGATGCTTTTAGTTTCATATTTCTTTTCATAAAAAATTATTTCAGTAGTGCTGTCAAATGATTAATTGCGATTAATCGCATCCAAAATAAAAAAAAATGTTTACATAATATATATGTGTGTACTGTGCATATTTATCATGTGTATATAATATAAATACAAACACATGCATGTATATATTTAAGAAAAATGTTATGTTTATATATTAAATATATTTATTTATAATATAAATGTGTATATACATGCAAATATTTTCAAAATATATACTGTATGTGTGTGTGTATTTATATATACGTAATAAATATACACAATACACATACAGATATTTTTATTTTGGATGCGATTAATCATTTGACAGCACTAATTTTCATATTTCAATATTCAAATTTAAAAAAAAAACATTAGATCTCTTTTAACACAATAATGATCTTTTGAGGGGTAATTTCTCAGCTCAAATTGATGATAATTAGATTAACTAATCAGCACATCATGTAATAAATTAGATTAAAAATGAACTATTTCACATGAAGCACATGCAGCTGTATAGCAATCGCCTTTAATAACGCATAAATATTTCTGAAAATACAACAGCTGTGTAATTATTGATTGATCGTTTGGAGCGATGCATTGTTGCTATATTGCAGGTATTGATCTGTAGTGTCTTTGTTTGTGTGGAGAGCAAACTAATCAGCGCAGCTTCAGCTCCAACAATCAATGACAGTGATTGTGTTACGAGGAGCGGCAGACACGGACGCCGAAGCTGCTCCGCTGCGTCTCGATCAGATCCTCTGTTTCTGATACGGTGATATTCATAGAGCGCTATGATGTCCACGATGCAGAAAACACGGATGGAATCCAGTCATAAAAACAGAATTTACAGTTTAATGTCACGGAGTTTGTCAAAGTTTGGATGCATTAATCAAAAGCAGGTCACTTAAATCAAATGGTGATCTGGACTAGTATCTGATGTAAATCTGAATCCTGCATGTGTCTCTGTGTGAATGGAGCAGGGTTTTGTTTACTACATACACAGAGCGCGTGATTTCAGCGTCTGACGTCTCAATGAAGACATAAATACATCAACAATATCTCCAAAACTGATCAAAACCAGCATTTTACCATTTCATTTGAGTAAAACTAGTCATATCATATACACACAGAACTTTACTCGGCAACCCGTCAAAATAAAAGTCCTGTTTAACTTGAAGACATTGTGTCAGAAATAGCTATATTACTATTATTTACTAGAATGTACGTAATACTACTACTACTGTTGAAAAATAATAACACTTTATTTTTTTAAGAAATAATCACAATTTTTTTTATTTTAATATTAATCCCCTTTATTTGCCAAAAATTTAAATGTTTAATTTTCATTAATTAAAATATAAATTAAATCAATGTTTTATGGCTTCATCTGATAATCAGTAAAATTTAAATACACAACACAGAATTTCTGAGGGGGGGGGGCATTTCATAAGCTACTGTAAGAATAAATAATAATTGTTTGTATGCATTCAAATAATC
Source organism: Aspiorhynchus laticeps (assembly GCA_023376895.1). Classification (NCBI taxonomy): domain Eukaryota; kingdom Metazoa; phylum Chordata; class Actinopteri; order Cypriniformes; family Cyprinidae; genus Aspiorhynchus; species Aspiorhynchus laticeps. The sequence continues at coordinate 728,832 of CM041799.1, forward strand.
AGACGTGCTAAAACACAGAATTTGGTAACAATAAAACATTTCATACGAGCCCTAAACATGTCATTTTTGTTACACTTTTAATAAATTAATGTTAAATTGTATAAGTTTCATGATTTTAATTAATTAGACATGCTTTTTGATTAATAAGATTTAATTTGAAAATTAAAAAGGAGTCCAGAAAAATTAAAACGGGGAGTAACAGAATCCAGAAAAAAAAAAAAAAAATTTTAAATGGAAAAAAAACACGGAATCCAGAAAAATTTAAACGAAAAAAATGAATTTAGAAAAAAATAAAACTGAATTTGGGAAAAAACAAGACTGATTTGATAGAGCCCTACACTTCCTCCGTCCAGCCTTTGGTTTGATGTCACTCTTGGCCTGAGAGACGCCGGTGGAGGAGAGAGATCCGATCGGATCGGCGGGAGCTTCACGGCCATCTGTCTGCAGATCTGCTGCTGCTGTGTGTCACAGACTCATTGAGGATCTCTGGCCTCCTGACACAGATGCGGTCTCTCGGGGGATACAGGATCTTCAGGAGACAATTAAAGCTGAAAAACCCTCCGTCATTATTCAGTGAAGATTATTATTAACAATCGGCCTGTTGAGACTGAGACAAAACACACGCCAACAAATAATGTTCTGAATCACTGCATATCTGTAGATTTTTATATCTATCTATCTATCTATATATATATAATATATATATATATATATATATATATATATATGTGTGTGTCTATATGTATACATATACACATACAGATAGATACATACAAACACAAGTTTATACATATAATTTGTTTAAAAAAGTGTTTATATATATATAATTTTTTATTTATTTTTTTAATAATATATAGATATAAACATAATATGCATTAATATATATTATAATATATATATATGTCAAATGTCTATACATGTTGATGTCTGTCTGTGTATATATATTTATTTAAATATATATTACATATGCAAGTATAAACATAACATGCATTTTTTATATATATATATACTGTATATATATATATATATATTAAAATATAATTTTTTATAATATATACATATACAGTATATTTTCAGTATTTTAAGCATTGTTCAGTGATATACATATGCAGTGATCAAAAACATACATATATATGTATATTAATATATTTTAATTACGTAATTTAATTACAAATCTAAAAAAAAATATGTATTTTTTTTTTTTCTGGTTTTAAGTGTAATTTTTTAATAAATAAATTTCCCCCCAGTTTTTTAAGTATGATTGAGAGTGATTCTGTAATAGGTTTTGATCCTGAGGGATCATATTTCTATATTACTGTATTATCAGAAACCTCTGGTGTGTCCTGAAGCAACGTCTGAAGATGGTGACGCACTCTTTGTTCTCTCGTTTAATGAAGGAAGATGACGGCTGCAAATCTAATAATGTCTTTTGATTGACGCTCCTGCTTTTATTAATCTAACCAGTGTCCAATATATTTGACTGAAAGGTTTTCATAAAACGCAGGACTGGTTTAGTGTTAAATATATACACTATATTGCCAAAAGTATTGGCACCCCTTCTAATGAACAGGTTTAGTAATTTCTATGAGTACAAATCTTAATGTTAAAGCATATAATGATATTCTAGGAAATTGTGTGCTTCTAATATTATAGCAACAGTTTGGACTCTTTTCTATTCTAACATGACAATGTCTCTGTGTATAAGACAAGGTTCAGAAAGAAAATGATTGATTGAGTCAGTGTGGAAGAACTTGACTGGTCTGCATAAAACCAAGTCCTAATCCCAGTTTAACACCTCTGGTGTGACTGTAAATGCAGACCTTGAGACAAAAACTCATCACCAAACACCAATGACTTGTACATATGGGTTCAGTCATTTTAGACACTTACAAAACTGTTGCTACAGAGATGAAACACAATTTTTAAATACATGAATTATGTTCCCATCGTTGTTGCCACAGATTTGGAAGTGCATTTTTCTGTTCTAAAGAAGGGGTGCCAATACTTTTGGCAATATAGTGTATATGTATTTCAAGCCACTTTTCTAATATACCTCCCATTGAGTTCAGAACACGATGTGTGTAGGAGAAGAACCGCTGGTTCAGTCGTGTGATGTTTTATGATCTGGTTATGTCCTAAGCTCGCTGTAGTTTGTGATTCAGTGAGACTGACGTGCTTCGTTCTTGTCTCGTTGCTCAGCGGCAAACACCGGGACCGGGTGCTAAAAGAGCCAAGG
>CM041799.1:736067-766067 GCA_023376895.1 Aspiorhynchus laticeps
TTGTTAATATCAAGAATTAACATTGTTACTAGTAAAAATTTCATTGTTGATATCAAGAATTAATATTGTTACTAGTAAAAATTGAATTGTTGATATCAAGAATTAATATTGTTACTAGTAAAAATGTCATTGTTGATATCAAGAATTAATATTGTTACTAGTTAAAATTGAATTGTTGATATCAAGAATTAATATTGTTACTAGTTAAAATTGAATTGTTGATATCAAGAATTAATATTGTTACTAGTAAAAATTTCATTGTTGATATCAAGAATTAATATTGTTACTAGTTAAAATTGAATTGTTAATATCAAGAATTAACATTGTTACTAGTAAAAATTTCATTGTTGATATCAAGAATTAATATTGTTACTAGTAAAAATTGAATTGTTGATATCAAGAATTAACATTGTTACTAGTAAAAATTGAATTGTTGATATCAAGAATTAATATTGTTACTAGTAAAAATTGAATTGTTGATATCAAGAATTAACATTGTTACTAGTAAAAATTTCATTGTTGATATCAAGAATTAATATTGTTTCTAGTTAAAATTGAATTGTTAATATCAAGAATTAACATTGTTACTAGTAAAAATTTCATTGTTGATATCAAGAATTAATATTGTTACTAGTAAAAATGTCATTGTTGATATCAAGAATTAATATTGTTACTAGTTAAAATTGAATTGTTGATATCAAGAATTAATATTGTTACTAGTTAAAATTGAATTGTTGATATCAAGAATTAATATTGTTACTAGTAAAAATTTCATTGTTGATATCAAGAATTAATATTGTTACTAGTTAAAATTGAATTGTTAATATCAAGAATTAACATTGTTACTAATAAAAATTTCATTGTTGATATCAAGAATTAATATTGTTACTAGTAAAAATTGAATTGTTGATATCAAGAATTAACATTGTTACTAGTAAAAATTGAATTGTTGATATCAAGAATTAATATTGTTACTAGTAAAAATTGAATTGTTGATATCAAGAATTAACATTGTTACTAGTAAAAATTTCATTGTTGATATCAAGAATTAATATTGTTTCTAGTTAAAATTGAATTGTTAATATCAAGAATTAACATTGTTACTAGTAAAAATTTCATTGTTGATATCAAGAATTAATATTGTTACTAGTAAAAATGTCATTGTTGATATCAAGAATTAATATTGTTACTAGTTAAAATTGAATTGTTGATATCAAGAATTAATATTGTTACTAGTTAAAATTGAATTGTTGATATCAAGAATTAATATTGTTACTAGTAAAAATTGAATTGTTGATATCAAGAATTAATATTGTTACTAGTAAAAATTGAATTGTTAATATCAAGAATTAACATTGTTACTAGTAAAAATTTCATTGTTGATATCAAGAATTAATATTGTTACTAGTAAAAATTGAATTGTTGATATCAAGAATTAACATTGTTACTAGTAAAAATTGAATTGTTGATATCAAGAATTAATATTGTTACTAGTAAAAATTGAATTGCTGATATCAAGAATTAATATTGTTACTAGTAAAAATTGAATTGTTGATATCAAGAATTAACATTGTTACTAGTAAAAATTTCATTGTTGATATCAAGAATTAATATTGTTACTAGTAAAAATTGAATTGTTGATATCAAGAATTAATATTGTTACTAGTAAAAATTGAATTGTTGATATCAAGAATTAACATTGTTACTAGTAAAAATTGAATTGTTGATATCAAGAATTAATATTGTTACTAGTAAAAATTGAATTGTTGATATCAAGAATTAACATTGTTACTAGTTAAAATTGAATTGTTGATATCAAGAATTAATATTGTTACTAGTAAAAATTGAATTGTTGATATCAAGAATTAATATTGTTACTAGTAAAAATTGAATTGTTGATATCAAGAATTAACATTGTTACTAGTAAAAATTGAATTGTTGATATCAAGAATTAATATTGTTACTAGTAAAAATTGAATTGTTGATATCAAGAATTAATATTGTTACTAGTAAAAATTGAATTGTTGATATCAAGAATTAACATTGTTACTAGTAAAAATTGAATTGTTGATATCAAGAATTAATATTGTTACTAGTAAAAATTGAATTGCTGATATCAAGAATTAATATTGTTACTAGTAAAAATTGAATTGTTGATATCAAGAATTAATATTGTTACTAGTAAAAATTGAATTGTTGATATCAAGAATTAATATTGTTACTAGTTAAAATTGAATTGTTGATATCAAGAATTAATATTGTTACTAGTAAAAATTGAATTGTTGATATCAAGAATTAATATTGTTACTAGTAAAAATTGAATTGTTGATATCAAGAATTAACATTGTTACTAGTTAAAATTGAATTGTTGATATCAAGAATTAATATTGTTACTAGTAAAAATTGAATTGTTGATATCAAGAATTAATATTGTTACTAGTAAAAATTGAATTGTTGATATCAAGAATTAACATTGTTACTAGTAAAAATTGAATTGTTGATATCAAGAATTAATATTGTTACTAGTAAAAATTGAATTGCTGATATCAAGAATTAATATTGTTACTAGTAAAAATTGAATTGTTGATATCAAGAATTAACATTGTTACTAGTAAAAATTTCATTGTTGATATCAAGAATTAATATTGTTACTAGTAAAAATTGAATTGTTGATATCAAGAATTAATATTGTTACTAGTAAAAATTGAATTGTTGATATCAAGAATTAACATTGTTACTAGTAAAAATTGAATTGTTGATATCAAGAATTAATATTGTTACTAGTTAAAATTGAATTGTTGATATCAAGAATTAATATTGTTACTAGTAAAAATTGAATTGTTGATATCAAGAATTAATATTGTTACTAGTAAAAATTGAATTGTTGATATCAAGAATTAATATTGTTACTAGTAAAAATTGAATTGTTAATATCAAGAATTAACATTGTTACTAGTAAAAATTTCATTGTTGATATCAAGAATTAATATTGTTACTAGTAAAAATTGAATTGTTGATATCAAGAATTAACATTGTTACTAGTAAAAATTGAATTGTTGATATCAAGAATTAATATTGTTACTAGTAAAAATTGAATTGCTGATATCAAGAATTAATATTGTTACTAGTAAAAATTGAATTGTTGATATCAAGAATTAACATTGTTACTAGTAAAAATTTCATTGTTGATATCAAGAATTAATATTGTTACTAGTAAAAATTGAATTGTTGATATCAAGAATTAATATTGTTACTAGTAAAAATTGAATTGTTGATATCAAGAATTAACATTGTTACTAGTAAAAATTGAATTGTTGATATCAAGAATTAACATTGTTACTAGTAAAAATTGAATTGTTGATATCAAGAATTAATATTGTTACTAGTAAAAATTGAATTGCTGATATCAAGAATTAATATTGTTACTAGTAAAAATTTCATTGTTGATATCAAGAATTAATATTGTTACTAGTAAAAATTTCATTGTTGATATCAAGAATTAACATTGTTACTAGTAAAAATTGAATTGTTGATATCAAGAATTAATATTGTTACTAGTAAAAATTGAATTGTTGATATCAAGAATTAACATTGTTACTAGTAGAAATCAATTCCTGATATCAAGAATTAGCATTTTAACTAGTAAAAATTTAATTGTTGATATCAAGAATTAACATTGTTACTAGTAGAAATCAATTCCTGATATCAAGAATTAGCATTTTAACTAGTAAAAATTTCATTGTTGATATCAGGAATTAACATTGTTACTAGTAAAAATTGAATTGTTGATATCAAGAATTAATATTGTTACTAGTAAAAATTGAATTGTTGATATCAAGAATTAATATTGTTACTAGTAAAAATTTCATTGTTGATATCAAGAATTAATATTGTTACTAGTAAAAATTGAATTGTTGATATCAAGAATTAACATTGTTACTAGTAAAAATTGAATTGTTGATATCAAGAATTAACATTGTTACTAGTAGAAATCAATTCCTGATATCAACAATTAGCATTTTAACTAGTAAAAATTGAATTGTTGATATCAAGAGTTAGCATTTTAACTAGTAAAAATTGAATTGTTGATATCAAGAGTTAGCATTGTTACTAGTAGAAATCAATTTCTGATATCAAGAATTAGCATTTTAACTAGTAGAAATCAATTCCTGATATCAACAATTAGCATTTTAACTAGTAAAAATTGAATTGTTGATATCAAGAATTCATATCCTGTGAAGGAATAAAAGGCTCGCCATATTTGATCCCTTTGAAATGAGTTTTGCGTAATTATGAGGGATTTGCGTCAGGATCGTGGAGCAATCCTCGGGTTGATTTCTCTCTCTGTTCATGTGCAGACCAGATCAGAAGTTTTCCGAACATATCAAAGACGACAATATGGATGATTTCCAGAAGCGCTACATCTTAAAAAGGGACAACTCCAGCACAGACGGAGACGACAGCATGGTAGGTGGAGATCTGCTAATGAAGCGACGGCATAATGTGATACTGTATTTACAGTAGCAAGAGTTTCTGTGTTTCAGATGCGCATGAAACTAAAGGAGGACAGGAGGAGCAAATCCATCGAGGAGCGAGAGGAGGAATATCAGAGAGCCAGAGAGAGGATCTTCTCTGATGTGAGAGACGTTACAGCAATATGATCATGTGCTTATGGGTCATGAACGTAAATAACACTTAATCTCTTTTGCAGGGTTTAGACACCTTCCCGCTGGATAAGAGGTGAGTGTAAGAAGTCACGTTTATTTCTAAAGCCTCTTATACAATGCTGATCGTTTCAAAGCAGCTTCACAGAAATAACACAATCAGTGATGCCAGCTTTATCAAATATGAGACTAATTCAAATTCTAGCTCTAAAAAGACATTGTTACTATTCAGCTCCAATCAGTTCAGTTCAATACAGCAAAGCATGATGTTAGCAACACCAAGGTCATGGGTTCGAATCCCAGGGATTGCATGAACTGAAAAATGTACGTTGCTTTAGATAAAAGCTTCTGCCAAATGCATAAATATTAAGCGAGGGTTGTTTTCATGCACTAAACTGGCGCAGATCATGATGTTAGCAACACCAAGGTCATGGGTTCGAATCTCAGGGATTGCATAAATTGAAAAAAAATTAAATTGCTTTGGATAAAAGCTTCTGCTAAATGCATGAATGTTTAGCGAGGGTTGTTTTCATGCACTAAACTGGCAAAGATCATGATGTTAGTAACACCAAGGTCATGGGTTCGAATCCCAGGGATTGCAGTAATTGAAAAAAATGGAAGTTTCTTTTATATAAAAGCTTCTGCCAAATGCATAAATTGTTTAATGAGGGTTGTTTTCATGCATTAAACTGGCGCAGATCATGATGTTAGCAACACCAAGGTCATGGGTTCGAATCCCAGGCGATGAATGAACTGATTAAATGTGCACCTTGAATACAATGTAAGTGGCTGGTCACATTATGGGAGTAAATGGGTGGCAAACAGTGTAAAACAATTCCTGTAGCTCAAACAATAGATCATGTCTCTAGCAACATCAGGGTCATGGGTTCGAATCCCAGAGAATGCATGAACTGAAAAATACAAGTTGCTTTGGATAAACGCTTCTGCTAAATGCATAAATGTTTAGCGAGGGTCGTTTTCATGCACTAAGCTGGTGCAGGTTGTGGGTTCGATTCCCTGGGAATGCATGCACCTCGGAAGTTGCTTTGGATAAAAGCATCTGCCAAATACATAAATGTAATAAGCGACATGTTTTCCAGGATTCAGGAGGACGAGGTGTGTAACAGCATCCAGCAGAGACGGCAGATCTTCAGGTGAGCGTCTCTCATATCTAATGACTTGCGTGTGAGATGAATCTGTTCCTCTGAAGCCGTCTGATGTTCCTCGTGCAGTCAGTCAGGGAACAGCCTCCAAAGCAGCTCTGAGAACGAGTCCATGTATTCAGAGCCACGGCCGTGGAGCAGCACCGACTCGGACAGCTCCAACCGCAACCTGAAGCCCGTCATGACCAAAGCCAGCAGCTTCAGCGGCGTCCCGGTTCTGATCCGCGGAGACAGTTCCAGCAGCAGCACGAGCACGGGGCGGCTCTCAAACACAGGTGACAGATTTATACACGCTTTTCTTCTCATACCGTCTCTGTTCTTGCACTAGCAGCATGTTTTATATAGCGACTCATCTGTGTCTTATTGCCCTCAGACTCTCATTCTCTTCTATTATCTCTATTTGTTCAGTCCTCTTGAATTCATTGGTGATCGTTTATGCACTACTGTTAGTAAGATTTTACTCATTTAGGGTGCATTAAAATTAGGGATGCATGATATTATCGGACTGATATCGGAATCGGCCGATAACGCTTTAAATGTAAATATCGGCGTCGGCCCGATATGAAAAATTATGCCGATATGTGCCGATAAGAGGAATATGTTATCTGTTCAAAGTTTTGTCTGAATGATGATTAGATTGAGTGTTTTGGATCGATTGAAATGCGGCGATTGATATATAGTTTATTTATAGTTATTTTCAAAGCTTCAATGTGCTGTCAAAAAACCTTCATAATTTTTTATTTAATTCTAACAAATAAGTTGTTAAAAACTAACTGAAATTAAAAATATTTTGCTTATAATTTCAGCACTTGGCGTTGTTTCCAAACAAAAGGAAATATAAAAATAAAAAATCCAATATCGTGCATCCCTAATTAAAATCATCAAAATACAGTAAAAACTGATATATTATGAAAAATTATTACTTTTTTTTTTTTTTTTTTTTTGGAAAATGTGATGCACTACCATTCAAAAAAATTTAGGATCAGTAACATAAAAAACACTTTGTTTGCATTAAACTGATCAAAAGTGACATTAAAGACATTTATAATGCTATAAAAGATTTCTGTCTCAAATAAACACTGTTCTTTTGAACTTTCTATTAATCTGTGAATCCTGAGAAATAAAATGCATCAGTTTCCATAAAAATATTGTGCAGCACAACTGTTTCCAACATTGATAATAATCAGAAATGTGTCTCGAGCAGCAAATCAGCATATTATTATGATTTCTGAAGATCATGTGACACTTCATTTATGTGAAAATGCAGCTTTGATCACAGAAATTAATTACAGTTTAACAGATATTCACATAGAAAATGGATATTTTAAATTATAATAATATTTCACAATTTTACTGTGTTTTTGATCAAATAAATACAGCCTTTGTGACGTTTTTGAAACGTTTTCATAAATGACCGTCCTCCGCCAGTATGACCTTTGACATTATTGTTTTTCATTTCAAAGATGGAAAAACCATCCCATATTTGGGAGTACAGAAAAAAACACATAAATTGCAAAATGAAGCGAGACACTAATCAGAAATTAATTAACATGTCATTCTCAGCTAATACAATTATTCTCGTCTTGCATTGCTTCGGTCCCTGAGGTAATTAGAAATGAAATTGAGCATCTTGTTAAAATTTGTCTGACCTTCTATATTCCGGAGTGTTTTAATATCCAGTATGCTGACGATCCCCAATGAATGGCTCTGTCTAAGACTCCTCTGACTCCTCTCCAGGTTCTGACTCTTGTAGTAGCGTAGGTTCGTCCACGGGTTCGCTCGCTCTAACGCAGCCCACGGCCTTCAGCTACGAGCCGCCGGCGTCCACGGCTAGCGCTAGCTACTATCTGCTTCCGCTGGACGCCGCAGGGATACCGGCCGGAAGTGTCCTGGTCAACCCGCACACAGGTTGGTGAACGCTGCGGCTAATATGTGTCCCTGCAGCACAAAAGCAGTCATAAGTAACACAGGTATATTTGTAGCAATAGACAACAATACATTGTATGAGTCAAAATTATACATTTTTCTTTAATGCCAAAAATCATTAGGATATTAAGATAATGTCCAATGAAGATATTTAGTAAGTTTCCTACCGTAAATATATCAAAACTTCATTTTTGATTAGTAATATGCATTGCTAAGAACTTCATTTGAACAACTTTAAAGGCGATTTTCTTAATATTTAGATTTTTTTGCACCCTTTACAAATATTGTCCTATCATAACAAACCATACATCAATGCAAAGATATTTATTCAGCTTTCAGATGATGCATAAATCTCAAATTCGAAATATTGACCCTTATGACTGGTTTTGTGCTCACATTTAACCTCGCATGCATGACTTCAGTCCTCCTTTAACCCTGATCTTAACCCAGACTCATGCTTCTTAAACACTCATGCTGTATAAAGGGATGTTATGGAAACCACAGGTTTACTGGAAGTCTTAAATGTCTTCTTCATAGTGAAATTGCGTTATAAACGCTGTGCTCAATGGCTTTTTAAACAAACCTCCACGATGTTGCTGTCAATTAACACAGTTGTCATGCTAACTTGCTACAGTAAACAAACGTTCACAATGCTTGTCTTCTGATTGGTCCACTGGGGAAAAGTAGCGAGTTGCAATGGGAAAACTCGTTCTGTGTGAATGGCCTCTTAGGGCTGTACGATGAATCGTATTTTAATCGTGATCACGATTTTTGTTTCGTGATTTATTAAGCATAATCGTCTGTGATATTTGCCTTTTTGCCTTGCATTGAAATCAAGCTTTCATGATTGCGGTTGCCAGATACCAAGAGCTCAAATCCCCCAATCACAGCTTTTCATTTTTTTACCCTGAAGTTTACTTCATCTTCCCAACCTGGCAACCATTAAAAACACTCACAAACATGTCGGGTGAATTCAGGTTAATTGGGACATTTTTCCCAGTCATCTTAATGGCAAAAGTGTCCCAATTTAAGTATAAATTGTGCCCGTTTGTTGTTTATCCTGAAAATGTTTAATTTTCATTTTGCGTTATCTTGCATTTGTAACAAGCCTCCATAAGCGTTTATGGTTTTGGTTGCCAGATACCAAGAGCTGAAATCCCCCAATCAGAGCTGTACAGCAGTGTTAATTTCGTTGACGAATAATTTTCGTCATAATTGTCGTCAACGACATTTTTTTCACCGACGACAACGAGACGATGACGAACGAAAACTCTTTTTGAATGACAAAAACTATGACGAAAATCTATTAACATATTCGTCAACGAATAAAAGCGAGACGAAAATGTTAGGGAGGGACGATTTGGAACGAGATTCAATCAGAACATAGTTCTGCAGTGTGTAGTTAGGAGGTTAGATGCATACATATGAACCGGCAGGACATAAGCTATAATACACTTGCTGCACGTCTCATAAAACGTTCAAAAATATCAATATGTGGGAGAAAGAGAAGAGCAGACATATGGATAAATCTGACGACGCAAGAGAGAACTCGATTCGGTCCGGTTTTCTGAGCACAGACACTGAAGCATACACACACAGAAAGCACGTCTCACGCACGCGCACACACACACACATACACACACAGAAAGCACGTCTCACGCACGCGCACACACACACACATACACACACAGAAAGCACGTCTCACGCACGCGCACACACACACACACACACACACACACAGAAAGCACGTCTCACGCACGCGCACACACACACACACACACACACAGAAAGCACGTCTCACGCACGCGCACACACACACACACATACACACACAGAAAGCACGTCTCACGCACGCGCACACACACACACATACACACACAGAAAGCACGTCTCACGCACGCGCACACACACACACACACACAGAAAGCACGTCTCACGCACGCGCACACACACACACACACACACACAGAAAGCACGTCTCACACACGCGCGCACACACACACATACACACACAGAAAGCGCGTCTCACGCACGCACGCGCACACACACATACACACACAGAAAGCACGTCTCACGCACGCGCACACACACATACACACACAGAAAGCACGTCTCACGCACGCGCACACACACACACACACACACACACACACACGGAAAGCGCGTCTCCCAGCGCGCGAGTACTCTCTCGCGTCGCGTGAGCGGAGAATTACACATGAAATGATGCCGTGTTGACGAGCATTCACATAAACACAGTCGATTATGTCTTAAGTGAACGTAAACAGTAGGGAGAACGTGCATCAGTACATTGCATCCATTGCAGCTGTGCGTTCGGTTTTAAAGGGATAGTAGTCTAATTAAGTTGCTATTGTCTCTGTCATTGATGTTAATCAAGCAACAGAAGAAAGACAGAAAATCACTCGCTGCTCTTGACTGAAAAACTTTAGTAGCCCTAAAGGTTCATTTCAATTTATTTATAGAAATAAATATGTCTGCTTGAAAGAATGAAGAATATGGTAAACAAGTTGGTATAAAGAATGGATAATTATCCTATATAACCATTGGTATTTCATTAAAAAGAAGACCTTGTTCTTGTTCTTTATGAGAAGTGGTTTTATTTAATTTTAACATAAAGGCATGTTGTGTGTCACTGCAGTTAAATCGATGTCTATCATGATAATACCTTAATATCAAACCTATATAATGAGTTTGGAAATTTTAGAGAAATGCTTAATAAATGCACTGTAACTAAACCCATTAGATTTTAGCCGACTAAATTTACTGTAGATTTAGTCGACTAAAACGTTATGATATTTAGTCAACTAAAACTAAAAACAATTCAAATGACTAAAATATGACTAAAACTAAATGGTATTTTATAGGGGTGTAAGAAAATATCGATACACGTGAGTATCGCGATATTTTGTTTGGCGATACTGTATCGATTCTCAAAAACGGAATATCGATATTTAAAAAAAAAAAATCATACAGGATTCATGGCAGTTGTTTCGTTTTGAGTTCATATCCCGACCGCTAGAGAGCAGTCTTCATCTCTGAACTTAAACAGTGACAGGAAATACTAGCATTAGAGAACACCACTAATGTTAGTGTTAATATAGTTCGCTGCCAGTAATGGAGGATGAAAGAACTGTTCTAGTTCTCGTTTCGGTGTACAAAGCTGAAGTGTGGCGTCATTTGGGCTTTTGTGGTAATGTCCGCCCCGGCGCTTACCGTGCCCCGTGTGAAAAGCCTTCGCGCGGGGTGCGGCGGGGTCGCTGTGCGGCTGCAGCTTTTTTTTTTGTTGGGGGTGTTTTGTGTAGATAGGGCGGTGCTCGTGTCGCGGTCTCTGCGATTCCACGCAGAACATAAATATAAACTGAAAAACCTGTGAAATCCAAGTTGAAATGTTCTGAGAATGTTCAACATCTGTATTTATTTTATTGTTTACATTTTGTTTTCATTAGGAATCCAGCAAGCACTTTATTTTTCATTAATACTAAGCAGATGTATTTTTTTGCTCAGATCAAAATGTTATGACTTTGTATCAGACATGTTCACAAGTCTCTGAGGTCCAAGTCCAAGTCAAGTCTCAAGTCTTTGAGGTCAAGTCCAAGTCAAGTCTCAAGTCTTTAAAGCGGAGTCCAAGTCACGTCTCAAGTCTTTTTGTGGAGTCCAAGTCACATCTCAAGTCTTTGTTCTATTTATTAGCAACAGTTCTTTCAGCTTGTTATTGAGGCTAAATCAGTTTTGAAATACTGATTTCACGATATGATTTTCTCAACAACGACAAAAAAAACTTGAACAAAATTTAAGACAAATTTGAAATGAAAAGGTGTCCATTTATTGTCAGATAAAATGCAGCACATTTCTTTGTAAAATTGAAATGTCAAACAACAAAACAAAATTTAAAAACAAACCCCAATTAATCAAATTAATTACACAAATTAAATAAATCTCATATAAACAAACTAAGGCTTTGTCTGTGCTCTTTTTCAATATAAAATTAGAGGCAACCACTGTATTTTAAACACAATCCAAACAAAGAGGCTGCATACAGGTACATCTCATGTAATCATCTCATGTACACCCCATTATTGTGGTTTCAAAGAACAAGAGATACCCAGAGTTTATACTGTATGGATGGTCATTTATTGAAACTCAAATGTAAATATTTTGAGATACTGATTTTCGACTTTCATTAGCTGTAAGCTCTAATCATCAAAATTAAAATAAAAAAACTTTTGAAGTGTTTTACTTTACATGTAATGAATCTAAAATATTTGAAAGTTTCAGTTTTTGAAATAAGTTACTAGAAAAAATGAACTTTTTCACCATATTCTAATTTTCTGAGATGTACCTGTACATCCAGCATGAGCAGTTTCTAATCTAAATTGGATTGTATAATTTCGAAATTTGAAGCAAAAACAAAATGGTCTGACTTTAGTTTTGTGAAACTATTCTACATAAACCATCTGTACTAAACAAAACCGCACAGACTGAATTAATGCAGATTCACTCTCTGCCAGCGGGTGGCGCTTGAACATCAATTAAACATTGTTTCCTTGGTTTCTGCTGTAAACAAAGCAGTGCTGCGGTTATGAACACTAATATGCATTACACGGAGGCAAGATGAAAAGAAAATACCATCTAAACTTTTTTTAAGACAGCCTGTTTCCCTCAGAGATGCATTCATATAAACTCCTATACCAAATGACTTGCGTTTTTTACGAGTCACGAGTCCAAGTCAAGTCTCGAGTCAGCTGTTCACGAGTCCAAGTCAAGTCCCAAGTCTTTATTTATGCGACTTAAGTGCGACTCGAGTCCAAGTCTCTGACTCGAGTTTCCATCTCTGCTTTGTATATTACAATTGTAAACCTAAACTGTGAACCTTTAAAGCAGGGTCTAAAAATACATATGGTCTTTCTTATAAAATACATTTTATACATACATTTAAGTAAAGAATCCTGCAAGCACTTAAAATTTTCCCCCTAGACTCATACTGCACAAAAAGTGGTTCAATAACGTTGAATATTACAGGGACTGATTATTGCAAATGCAGATCCCAGTGTGTTCTGGTTAAACAATTTTTATTTATTTATTTCTAAGGTTTGCATATAGTGGTGTGCTCTTAATGACAGCTTTCCTAAAAATATATCCTATTCCTAAAATAACAAATATCCCAATATATCGCCTTGCTTACAGTATCGCAATATATCGTATCGCAACCCCTGTATCGTGATACGTATCGTATCGCCAGATTCTTGCCAATACACAGCCCTAGTATTTTAGTCAAAAGACTATGACTAAAACTAAATCAAAATTTGCTGTCAAAATTAACACTGCTGTACAGTAACTGTCCTGTGGTTTGCTTAATCATCCCAACCTGGCAACCATTCCCACGCTTTCTCCGCATTACAGAAAACGACGGACGATGAGCTGAAAACACCGACATGTATGTTTGAGTTCAGCGATCTGTATAGAGATATTCTGCTCGAGTAATAGAGTAATACAGCCAATCTGTTTTCTCAGCGCCGCTAAATCTGTGAGCAAACACTCTTGATTTGTGCTTATGTGAGAGTGCAGTAATTCTGATTAATGTTAAATTACTATTTATAGAACGTTTTTGAGCAGGATAATCGTGATTAGCCGTGTATCGGTTGTCGTTGGCGTCGTGATGAAGCCGTTGTTGTGTGTCAGACGGACGTGTGAAGTATTGCGTCTCATTGGAGAGCTGTGTTTAAATATGCATGTGTTTACAGCAGGCTGTGTAATTGCTTATTGACCTCTATTAAGGAGTTCTCAAATGGGAAATATCTCATCTTCTGTCGAGGACTCTGAGATGCGTGTTTGTAAGACCGAACCGTCTCATGTGCTCCATTTATCATCATTTACTGGTTTATATTTAGACGTCCTCTCAGATTTGATCTCGTTTACACCACTGTTTGTAATCTAGTGCTGTACATCGTTCTCGATATGCACAGATGAACCAGAACTGCACGTCAAATTCATTTCAAAGCAGCTTTACAGAAAATCATGATACAAGACTGACTCCTGCATTTTTGATTAAAGGAACACTACACTTTTTTTTGGAAATAGGCTCATTTTATATCTCCCCAAGAGCTAAACAGTAGAGTTTTACCGTGTTTGAATCCATTCAGACGATGTCTGGCGGTAGCACTTTTAGCGTAGCTTAGCATAGATCATTGAATCTGATTAGACCGTTAGCATCTCGCTCAAAAATGACCAAAGAGTTTCAATATTTCTCCTATTTAAAGCTTGACTCTTCTGTAGTTACATCGTGTACTAAGACTGACGGAAGATGATAAGTTGTGATTCTCTAGTCTGATATGGCTAGGAACTATATTCTCATTCCTGCGTAATAATCAAGAAACCATGAGTGCAGCAGATGATATTACACAGAGCCTGAAAGTAGTCCCCAGCTAGGTAACTAGTCATGATACAGCCTGAAAGTAGTCCCCAGCTAGGTAACTAGTCATGATACAGCCTGAAAGTAGTCCCCAGCTAGGCAACTAGTCATGATACAGCCTGAAAGTAGTCCCCAGCTAGGTAACTAGTCATGATACAGCCTGAAAGTAGTCCCCAGCTAGGCAACTAGTCATGATACAGCCTGAAAGTAGTCCCCAGCTAGGCAACTAGTTATGATACAGCCTGAAAGTAGTCCCCAGCTAGGCAACTAGTTATGATACAGCCTGAAAGTAGTCCCCAGCTAGGTAACTAGTTATGATACAGCCTGAAAGTAGTCCCCAGCTAGGCAACTAGTCATGATACAGCCTGAAAGTAGTCCCCAGCTAGGCAACTAGTCATGATACAGCCTGAAAGTAGTCCCCAGCTAGGTAACTAGTTATGATACAGCCTGAAAGTAGTCCCCAGCTAGGCAACTAGTCATGATACAGCCTGAAAGTAGTCCCCAGCTAGGCAACTAGTCATGATACAGCCTGAAAGTAGTCCCCAGCTAGGTAACTAGTTATGATACAGCCTGAAAGTAGTCCCCAGCTAGGCAACTAGTCATGATACAGCCTGAAAGTAGTCCCCAGCTAGGCAACTAGTCATGATACAGCCTGAAAGTAGTCCCCAGCTAGGCAACTAGTCATGATACAGCCTGAAAGTAGTCCCCAGCTAGGCAACTAGTTATGATACAGCCTGAAAGTAGTCCCCAGCTAGGCAACTAGTTATGATACAGCCTGAAAGTAGTCCCCAGCTAGGTAACTAGTTATGATACAGCCTGAAAGTAGTCCCCAGCTAGGTAACTAGTCATGATTCAGCCTGAAAGTAGTCCCCAGCTAGGTAACTAGTCATGATTCAGCCTGAAAGTAGTCCCCAGCTAGGCAACTAGTCATGATACAGCCTGAAAGTAGTCCCCAGCTAGGCAACTAGTCATGATACAGCCTGAAAGTAGTCCCCAGCTAGGCAACTAGTCATGATACAGCCTGAAAGTAGTCCCCAGCTAGGCAACTAGTCATGATACAGCCTGAAAGTAGTCCCCAGCTAGGCAACTAGTTATGATACAGCCTGAAAGTAGTCCCCAGCTAGGTAACTAGTCATGATTCAGCCTGAAAGTAGTCCCCAGCTAGGCAACTAGTCATGATACAGCCTGAAAGTAGTCCCCAGCTAGGCAACTAGTCATGATACAGCCTGAAAGTAGTCCCCAGCTAGGCAACTAGTCATGATACAGCCTGAAAGTAGTCCCCAGCTAGGCAACTAGTCATGATACAGCCTGAAAGTAGTCCCCAGCTAGGCAACTAGTCATGATACAGCCTGAAAGTAGTCCCCAGCTAGGCAACTAGTCATGATACAGCCTGAAAGTAGTCCCCAGCTAGGCAACTAGTCATGATACAGCCTGAAAGTAGTCCCCAGCTAGGCAACTAGTCATGATACAGCCTGAAAGTAGTCCCCAGCTAGGCAACTAGTCATGATACAGCCTGAAAGTAGTCCCCAGCTAGGCAACTAGTTATGATACAGCCTGAAAGTAGTCCCCAGCTAGGCAACTAGTCATGATACAGCCTGAAAGTAGTCCCCAGCTAGGCAACTAGTAATGATACAGCCTGAAAGTAGTCCCCAGCTAGGCAACTAGTTATGATACAGCCTGAAAGTAGTCCCCAGCTAGGCAACTAGTCATGATACAGCCTGAAAGTAGTCCCCAGCTAGGCAACTAGTCATGATACAGCCTGAAAGTAGTCCCCAGCTAGGCAACTAGTCATGATACAGCCTGAAAGTAGTCCCCAGCTAGGCAACTAGTCATGATACAGCCTGAAAGTAGTCCCCAGCTAGGCAACTAGTCATGATACAGCCTGAAAGTAGTCCCCAGCTAGGCAACTAGTCATGATACAGCCTGAAAGTAGTCCCCAGCTAGGCAACTAGTTATGATACAGCCTGAAAGTAGTCCCCAGCTAGGCAACTAGTTATGATACAGCCTGAAAGTAGTCCCCAGCTAGGTAACTAGTTATGATATACCCGGGGACTACTTTCAGGCGCAGCGTAATATCATTTTTTGCTTTTTTTGCCCGTAGCTCAAAATGATCCCGAGCACGTTCACACTCATTCTGGGTCTCAAACGTGTGTATATATGTTATATACTGATCTACCATCCTCTGGACTGATCTCAGGTCAGCCGTTTCTGAACCCCGACGGCAGTGCTGTCCTCTACAGTCCCAGCGTGACCTCACAGGCCTCCAGGTGTCAATCATCTGTAGCTCCGCCTCCAGCCGCTCAGCACCAGCCCACCAATCACGTCACGGCACAGGTGAGTTCAGTGGCTCTGATGGGACAGCAGGTCTGGTGTGATGCATTATGGGAGAATGGGAATGTTGACAGTAGAGGATGATGGGAAATTAATTTGAGTTCATGTTGTGCTGTTAACTTCCTGTTTGTGTGTTTCCTCTTCCTGCTGCGTCCAGCCCTCGCCGCTGTCTTACCCAGAGATCCTCACAGCGCCTCCTAACCAGCCCTTCACTGTGGTACCTACAGCTCTCTGTCTACTTCCTGTCTCTCTCGGTTCACTTCCTGTCTCATCGCTCTGCCGTTCGTTGTGTTTGTGCTGATCTCATTAGCATAGTCCAGTGTTTCTCTGCTCATGGTTCGTTCTTCACCGCTATCAATCCCACAATCCCCTGCACTGTTTTTGTCAGCCGAACCTCTTTGAGATAAAATATTTTCTTGAAGTCATTGAATTTTTTTCATGCAGCTACAGAAATAAAATATCTTTGGTATTTTATATTTTAATAGTTTTTTTTATATATATTAATTTTTAATTATTTTATTATTATTTATTTTTATTTTATATTTATTTATATTACATATTATTTATTATTTTTATAATAATTTTATTATTAATTATTTTTATTTTATATTTATATTATATATTATCTTTATTTATTTATATTATATATTATTTATTATTTGTATAATTTTAATTATTAATTATATTAATTATTTTTATTTTATATTTATATTATCTTTATTTATTTATATTATATATTATTTATTATTTGTATAATTTTAATTATTAATTATATTAATTATTTTTATTTTATATTTATTTATATTACATATTATTTATTATTTTATAATAATTTTATTATTAATTATTTTTATTTTATATTTATATTATTTTTATTTATTTATATTATATATTATTTATTATTTGTATAATTTTAATTATTAATTATATTAATTATTTTTATGTTATATTTATTTAACATTTTCATGATTTACAAATTACTAGCTTTTCATTAATTCATAAACCCCAATTTGGGAAACACTGTGTGCTAGTGCTGTCAAATTATTAATCATGATTAATCACATCCAAAATAAAAGTCTCTGTTTACATGATATATGTGTGTGTACTGTGTATAGTTATTATGTATATATATAAATACACACACACATAGTATATGTTTTGAAAATATTTACATTTGTTTACATGTATATATTTATATTCATATAATTTATATTTTTTATATATATATATATAAACAATATTTTTCTTAAATGCATGCATGTGTGTGTATTTATATATACATAATAAATATACACAGTACACACACATATATCATGTAAACAGAGACTTTTATTTTGGATGTGATTAATCGTTTGACAGCGCTAGAAATTATTATTATTATTATTATTTTTACTGCTTATGTTTGTTATATTGATGCAAGTTGGTTATCAATTGTTGTTGTTTTGTCATTACTACTGTATTATTATTATTTGTTTATTTTAAAATACATAAAAAATAGCTGTAGATGCTGGTATGACAATAAAAAAATTAATAAAAACAAATGTATGTTCAGTATTTTAGGAAGCGTGTTCAAACCCGACGTACATCATGTGCTCTGATAACCTCCCTCAGCAGTAAACATCTCTTAATGACTAATTAAAACAGCTTTGAATAATTAATGCCGGAGCAGATGCTGGATTTAATATTCTATGAATAGAATGTCGTCTCGTCCCATTTCTAATATAATCCACACAGATGGATAGTTACAGTAAGTATTAACAGCAGGTCGTCTCACTGTACTTGTGCTCTGGGTGTCACCCGTCTAGCTGCTAGTTAGTTAGTTAGTTGATCAGTACTCAGACGTCTGGTGTGAACTCTTCTGTCTGCAGGAGAACCTGAGCGCTCAGTTGGGTCACATGATGCTGGTCCAGCAGGCCTCGGGTGAGGTGTACCCGCTCCAGACCGGATACGTGATGCCCTCGACGGCACAGACGCTCCCCGCAGCCTCCGTCAGCCAGCAACAGGTGCGAGACGCATCCATCAGCAGCAGAACTCAACACCTGCAGCATATGTGTAGCAAAATTAAATTTGAAATGCAATATGCATTTAAATGTACATTTTCCCATTCATATGTGCAACATTTAGTGCAAAATGAAAATTAAATTATATAATTTTAATTTGCCATTTTCTACACTAGTTTTAATATGCAAATTAAAAACATATTTTAAAGTTTTATATGTTGCAAAAATTAAAATGTATTACCCAGATTGATTAGATATGTTTAATATGTCCAAGCAAAAACTGTAGCAAAATTATCATTTAAATGCTGTTTTTCCTAAATGCATTTAGACTTGGGACACTTGGGATTGCATTTTCATCGTGAGACAATTGTAGCAAAATGCAGAGAGTTTCAAAAGGAACACAGGAAGAGTTAATTTGCAAAAAAAATGACGTTTTTAGAAATCATGGTTTTTTTTTTATTATGCATTCCAAGTAATATCAATAAGCGCTGTTATAGATGGTGTGTTTAGTGTGCATTAAGGGCTTTGCTGTTATGCCAGGAGTGTGTATTGGGACGTGCCCCAGAAGTCTCTCCCTGCAGCTGTGATGAGTTGAGTGTGTGTTGTTTCTGTCACAGATGCCAGCGTGTTACTGTTCTCCGAGCCAGTTCCCGGTGTCTGGACAGACGTACCGATCCGTGGGTCCAGTGCCATACAGCGCTCCGAGCCAGATCCCCCCCGCAGCCCCGCAGCAGCCAGGTACATCACTGCACACACACACACACCAGCGGAAACACACACACACCAGAGCAAAAACACACACACACCAGAGCGGAAACACACACACACACACACCAGAGCGAAAACACACACACACACCAGAGCGGAAACACACACACACACACACACCAGAGCGAAAACACACACACACACCAGAGCGGAAACACACACACGAGGGCAGAAACGACACGCTATACAGCAGCCAGCACACTATATATTAGTTCTTTTAACCCTTTGGTGTTGTTCAGTCGTTTTTGACCAAAAAAAAATTCGTTTTGGTTTTGAAATGTTTTTACTTTATTGGAACGGTACGAAACTTTGTAATGGTTTTGGCACTTGCTGTGTGAATGCAAAAAAAAACATGGACATGGACATGATTCGAAAAGGTTAAATAGTCCTCAAAAAATGTGTCACACTTGCGGTCAAAAATTAACGTATTGGAAATTAATTTCACTTCCTTGTGGAAGTGTTTGGTACTGCGGCCAAACTAAATCTGACTGAAAGCTCATGCTTTGTGATATCAAGCTCAAATTCACACTCACTCACACACACACACTCTCTCTCTCTCTCTCTCACTCACTCACTCACACACACACACTCTCTCTCTCTCTCTCTCTCTCTCTCTCTCTCTCTCTCTCACTCACTCACACACACACACTCTCTCTCTCTCTCTCTCTCTCTCTCTCACTCACTCACACACACACTCTCTTTCACTCACACACACACACACACACACTCTCTCTCTCTCTCTCTCTCTCTCTCTCTCTCACTCACTCACTCACTCACACACACACACACACACACACTCTCTCTCTCTCTCTCTCTCTCTCACTCACTCACTCACACACACACACACACACACACACACTCTCTCTCTCTCTCTCTCTCTCTCTCTCTCTCTCTCTCACTCACTCACTCACTCACTCACTCACACACACACACACACACACAGTGATTGTCGCAGGAGATCACAGCCCGGAGCTAATTACAGCGTCGCAGGCGTTTGTCTCTTTAACACACAATACAGGTTTTGTTTGAGCGTATTGTTCTGTTGTATGTGACTGTATTGAATCTGAGAATCTCTCTGATGCTGATGGGAGTGTTTCTGCTGTCGGAGCGGCTGAATGCGGGGCCGAGGCACTGTCTGAGACACCCTACGATTCTCACAGTGAACCGGTCTCTTTTCCAGCCGCTCACACTCGTCTCTGCAGGGGTCCGTCTGACGCTCTTCAGTGTCTGCGCTGTCTGAGGAAACACTGCTGGATCTCTTTAGTAATTATTTTAATGCTTTTGAAAGAAGTCTCTTCTGTTCACCCAGACTGCATTTATTTTTGATAAAAAAAACAGTAAAATTGTGAAATATTATTAGTATTTAAAACAGCTGTTTTCTATGTGAATATGTGTTAAACTGTAATTTATTTCTGTGATCAAAGCTGTATTTTCAGCATCATTACTGCAGTCTTCAGTGTCACATGATCTTCAGAAATCATAATAATATTCTAATAAGCTGATTTCTGATTATTATCAATGATGAAAACAGTTGTGCTGCACAATATTTTTGTGTAAACATATTTCTCAGGATTCACAGATGAATAAAGTTCAAAAGAACAGATTTATTTGAATCTTTTGTAACATTATAAATGTCTTTACTGTCACTTTTGATCAATTTAATGTGTCCTTGATGAATAAAAGTATTAATTTAATTTTTTAAATCTTACCGACCCCCAAACTTTTAAATGGTAGTGTATCAGTTTCTAAAAAAAATTATAATATTTTAGAATATTATTGTTTTTACTGTATTTTTGATCAAATAAATATTGATAAACAAGAGACTTTTCAAAACATTAAAAAGTATTTTTGACTGCTAGTGTATATCACTTTTTTCAGGAAATTTACTAAAATATATATTTATATATTAAATAATCATGTGGCAATGTCTGTGTTTGTATAATATGGTAAATGAAAGCTGCTCGTCTCATTTGATTTTCTATATTTGGATACTGAAAAAAATCGGTGTAAAACGGTCTCAAAACTGATATTAAAAACAGATTTCAGACCGATTCTGATTGAAAGAGATGGATTTGAAGCTGATCAGATATGATTTCTGTTGGGTTTAATGTCACGAGATCTCATCTCTAATAAAAATACACAGATATGAATAACCTGTCTACACTGTAAAAAATGGGCTATTTACTTAAAAAAAATATGGTAACAATATTACACTTAATATTTTTGAGTAGTTTTTAAGGCTTGTTTTTTTTATGGAATCTACCTGAATAAATCATGTTAAAATCTCCTAAATTAATTAATCTACGACACAATAAATTTAATATAATTAGTGAAATGTGCTCAATTATATTAAGTTGATTCTCAGAAGTTATTTTGTACATTTAAAAGACTGTAAACAGCTCAAGTATGAAAATACTGGAAATACTGCAGTAAAGCTACGGCTCATTGAACAAGGCTTAATTTATTATAGGAGTATTATCCATAACCATAAGCTCCATAACCATAAGCTCCATAACCATAAGCTCCATAACCATAAACTCCATAACCATAAACTCCATAACCATAAGCTCCATAACCATAAACTCCATAACCATAAGCTCCATAAACTCCATAACCATAAGCTCCATAAACTCCATAACCATAAGCTCCATAACCATAAGCTCCATAAACTCCATAACCATAAGCTCCATAACCATAAGCTCCATAACCATAAGCTCCATAACCATAAACTCCATAAGCTCCATAAACTCCATAACCATAAACTCCATAACCATAAGCTCCATAACCATAAGCTCCATAACCATAAGCTCCATAACCATAAGCTCCATAAGCTCAATAACCATAAGCTCCATAACCATAAGCTCCATAACCATAAGCTCCATAACCATAAGCTCAATAACCATAAGCTCCATAACCATAAGCTCCATAACCATAAGCTCCATAACCATAAACTCCATAACCATAAGCTCCATAAACTCCATAACCATAAACTCCATAACCATAAGCTCCATAACCATAAACTCCATAACCATAAGCTCCATAACCATAAGCTCCATAACCATAAGCTCCATAACCATAAGCTCCATAACCATAAACTCCATAACCATAAGCTCCATAACCATAAGCTCCATAACCATAAACTCCATAACCATAAACTCCATAACCATAAGCTCCATAACCATAAGCTCCATAACCATAAACTCCATAACCATAAGCTCCATAACCATAAGCTCCATAACCATAAACTCCATAACCATAAACTCCATAACCATAAGCTCCATAACCATAAACTCCATAACCATAAGCTCCATAACCATAAGCTCCATAACCATAAACTCCATAACCATAAACTCCATAACCATAAGCTCCATAACCATAAGCTCCATAACCATAAACTCCATAACCATAAGCTCCATAACCATAAACTCCATAACCATAAACTCCATAACCATAAGCTCCATAACCATAAGCTCCATAAACTCCATAACCATAAACTCCATAACCATAAGCTCCATAACCATAAACTCCATAACCATAAGCTCCATAAACTCCATAACCATAAGCTCCATAAACTCCATAACCATAAGCTCCATAACCATAAGCTCCATAACCATAAGCTCCATAAACTCCATAACCATAAGCTCCATAACCATAAGCTCCATAACCATAAGCTCCATAACCATAAACTCCATAAGCTCCATAAACTCCATAACCATAAGCTCCATAACCATAAGCTCCATAACCATAAGCTCCATAACCATAAGCTCCATAAGCTCAATAACCATAAGCTCCATAACCATAAGCTCCATAACCATAAGCTCCATAACCATAAGCTCCATAACCATAAACTCCATAACCATAAGCTCCATAAACTCCATAACCATAAACTCCATAACCATAAGCTCCATAACCATAAACTCCATAACCATAAGCTCCATAACCATAAGCTCCATAACCATAAGCTCCATAACCATAAACTCCATAACCATAAGCTCCATAACCATAAACTCCATGACCATAAGCTCCATAACCATAAGCTCCATAACCATAAACTCCATAACCATAAGCTCCATAACCATAAACTCCATAACCATAAGCTCCATAACCATAAACTCCATAACCATAAACTCCATAACCATAAGCTCCACTCTTCTGCACAATGTAACAGAAACTCTTTCAAATATCAAACATAACTGAATATTAAACATTAATAGATATTTCCCTTCACTCAAAAACACATTTAATTTCAAAATTTACTGTTCATATCCAGCCGTATGCAAAGCATGCTGGGAACTAACAATCACCTCTGAAATAAAACGGCAAAATTGAGTTAATTCTCTTAAAATAAATAGATAGCCTTCTTTCATTAATTGTTTTAGTTTAATCAGTTCCTCAAGCCTCAAAACTGCTGAAGTTTCCTTTAAAACACATCTCTTGGTTTTATTAGTAAAAAGCCTCAATATTTTCTATACAACACTGAATCACAATTTCTTTAATGAAAATACTAATTTTTAATTATCACCTTAATTTTTTTTAATGAAAATTATAAGAGCCATGATTAATTTTTTAGTGTAGTTGCACGTTTCATTTGCATTTTAAAGAAACATGTTGGAATAACGTCTGAATGCTGTGTGTCGAGATGCAATGATGATGTTTACCCTTCACATTTCTCCTGTTCTCTACCTGCAAGCTCAGCCCGAGTGTTTAATATACTCCCATCATGCACTGCTCCTCAGTGAGAACAGAGCTAAAAATAGCCATGTTTCCTTCGTCCCACTTCTGCTCATCTGAGCTAAATTGATTGCGTCCCTTCGGCCAAATCCAGCAGAAATTGAAACGGCGAGGAGGTCACATGCTCCCCGGTAACCTTGACACCGATGCAAATTACCCTGCTCTTAACGAGCCGCGTGCGTAAATTAATGCCTGTTCGTACGCGGACACGCAGAAGCTTTCAAAGACGTGACGTCGCGGCCGTTATATAAGCTTTTGTCATGTGTTCGGATAATGAGAGGCAATTTAACGCTCCTTAAATTGATTTAAAGCATCTCGTTAGTAAGAGTATCATTAGCTTCTTCTGCGATGATATCAATCTGAATTCATAGATTTGAGATTACAGACACTTGTGATTATTATAAGTATTTGCATAACTCTCATAATGCATTCAAAATGTGTGCTATTTTCACATTCCTGCAAAAAATATGAAAAAATATGATTTTTTTTTTTTGGACCTGAAGAATCATAATTTTATAAAACAGTCATAACTTAATATTTTCCAACTAAAACCATAACGTATCTGATTAATAATGATTGATCTCATTAATAAGTGAATGTGATTTTTTTTTTTCAATGTAACCTGCATTTACTAATAATTTAATAAGTAATAAATTGAGAAATTCTTTGAAATTTCAAATCATACATGAATGAATTTTTTTTAATTCAATTTATAAGAACATATAATTTAAGAATTACAGTATTAACACCATAGGAGTGAATGGAATTTAATTAAATTCCTTTTGAATTTATAGCTCATAATTACTTAAAACCAGCCCAAATTAATTAATTTTAATTTTACTTGCATAAACTTTCACTTTCAGATGAAGAAAATCAGTTTTTCATGCTGCAGTGGTTCATCAATAAACAAACATAAGTATTTTTGACACTAATGGTACTCCATACATACCATGTCCAATATAACGTTATTTTAAAATGATTACATTTCTTAAAATATAATTGTAAAAAATATGAAAAAATAAATACTTTCACTTTCAGATAATTAAGTTTTTCATGCGGCAGTGGTTCATCAATAAACAAACATATTATATAAGTATTTTTGACACTCATGGTACTCCATACATACCAGGTCCAATATAACGTTATTTTAAAATGATTACATTTATTAAAATATAATTGTAAAAAATAAATATTTCCACTTTCAGATGAAGAAAATATTTGTTTCATGCTGCAGTGGTTCATCAATAAACAAACATATTATATAAGTATTTTTGACACTCATGGTACTCCATACATACCAGGTCCAATATAACGTTATTTTAAAATGATTACATTTATTAAAATATAATTGTAAAAAATAAATATTTCCACTTTCAGATGAAGAAAATATTTGTTTCATGCTGCAGTGGTTCATCAATAAACAAACATATTATATAAGTATTTTTGACACTAATGGTACTCCATACATACCAGGTCCAAAATAACGTTATTTTAAAATGATTACATTTCTTAAAATATTATTGTAAAAAATATTCATCACTTTCAGATGAAGAAAACATATTCATATTCATCAACAAAATTCAGTCCCAAAAGGGGAAAAGTGTTTTTGACTATAATTTAAGTTCATGGATAATTCTACAAAAAGTATTTTTGACACTAATAGTACTCCATACATACCGGGTTCAAAATAACCCGAACACAAAACATGTAACATTATTTTAAAATACTATATTGTATTTCTTAAAATATGATTGTAAAAAATAAATAAATGACGTGTAAATAAGGGTCTTAAAGCATTCGCAAAGTTTCATTCACTTACTAAAAACTATGCATTTTCTCAGAAATGTTTATGTATCTGCATTTTATGTATAATGCTTTATAAGGATAAACCGAGCTTATTGTTGATTGACAGGATGATTTTGCGTTATCATGAACAGTAACTGGTTTATTGGGTTTGTTTTCTGTCATATTTCTTCTGTTTGTTGCTGTTGAAGTTGTGTTTTCAGTCGTTTCTGTGCGTTTCTTCAGGTTACCAAAATATGATGCCAAATCAGCCGCAGAGCTACCAGAACATGATGCAGCCGCCCAATCAGACGCTGCACAGCAATATGGGTCATCAGATGCAAGGCATGATGGTCCAGTATCCGTCAGCGCCGTCTTATCAGGTGAACGCTGCATTCTGGGAGCATGTAATGACTCTATATCACGATTATAGTGACCAAAATTATCACGGTGTTGTTAAAATGTGCTGGAAATGTTTAAAAAGTACTGACACATAAATCATTTCACCAAGTTTTGTATTTAAAATCAACAAACGATAAATAAAATTACTTTTTGTTTGCATAAACACTAAAACAATTACATTAAAATTACACTAAAACAATTTTAAATGGCAACATGACTGACAACAGTTTATCTAATAACTAGGGGTGGCTTGATACCACTTTTTCAGAACCGATCCAATACCAAAAATTCTGAGTATCTGCCGATATCGATCCGATACCAAAAATTATGAGTATCTGCTGATACCAATATCGATCCGATACCAAAAATTCTGAGTATCTGCCGATATCCATCCGATACCAAAAATTCTGAGTATCTGCCGATATCGATCCGATACCAAAAATTATGAGTATCTGCCGATATCGATCCGATACCAAAAATTCTGAGTATCTGCCGATATCCATCCGATACCAAAAATTCTGAGTATCTACCGATATCGATCCGATACCAAACATTCGGAGTATCTGCCGATATCGATCCGATACCAAACATTCGGAGTATCTGCCGATATCGATCCGATACCAAAAATTCGGAGTATCTGCCGATATCAATCCGATACCAAAAATTCGGAGTATCTGCCGATATCGATCCGATACCAAACATTCGGAGTATCTGCCGATATCGATCCGATACCAAACATTTGGAGTATCTGCCGATATCGATCCGATACCAAACATTCGGAGTATCTGCCGATATCGATATCGATCCGATACCAAATATTCGGAGTATCTGCCGAGATCGATATCGATCCGATACCAAATATTCGGAGTATCTGCCGAGATCGATCCGATACCAAACATTTGGAGTATCTGCCGATATCGATCCGATACCAAACATTCGGAGTATCTGCCGATATCGATCCGATACCAAACATTTGGAGTATCTGCCGATATCGATCCGATACCAAACATTCGGAGTATCTGCCGATATCGATATCGATCCGATACCAAATATTCGGAGTATCTGCCGAGATCGATCCGATACCAAAAATTCTGAATATCTGCCGATATTAATATCGATTCGATACCAAAAATTCTGAGTATCTGCCGATATCGATCCGATACCAAAAATTCTGAGTATCTGCTGATACCGATATCGATCCGATACCAAACATTCGGAGTATCTGCCGATATCGATATCGATCCGATACCAAACATTCGGAGTATCTGCCGATATCGATCCGATACCAAAAATTCTGAATATCTGCCGATATTGATATCGATCCGATACCAAAAATTCTGAGTATCTGCCGATATCGATTTGATACCAAAAAATCTGAGTATCTGCCGATATCGATCCGATACCAAAAATTCTGAATATCTGCCGATGTTGATATCGATCCGATACCAAAAATTCTGAGTATCTGCCGATATCGATCCGATACCAAAAATTCTGAATATCTGCCGATATTGATATCGATTCGATACCAAAAATTCTGAGTATCTGCCGATATCGATCCGATACCAAAAATTCTGAGTATCTGCCCATACGATAGCACTTAGTTAGAGTTAGCACTCTTTTAAAACCTCCTTTTCTGCCATGTTTTCACACAAAACGAAACTACTCTTCTGCTGTGTGCACCCGAGACTGTTACTTAAACTCTGTTGGATAGTATGTATTTATCCTCAGCTGTTCAAATCGCAGTAATCAAATACGGTTTTAATGATAATTAAAATATGAAACATGAGTTTTATCATGATTTATGGTCAAACCGGTAATCTACAGCAGAGTTAATCCACATCATTAGTGGCGTGATGATGTCTGTGAATGTGTTTAGTGTCAGGTGTCGGTGCCGCAGCAGACGTATCCGCAGACCGGCGTCCAGGTTTACTACAGCATCATCCCTCCGAGCCAGCAGAACACCGTCAGGTACATGCACCTGTGTTCATTTTGACAGCAGATTTTAATTTAGTTTTAGTCGTAGTCTTTTGACTAAAATGCCATTTTAGTTTCAGTCATATTTTAGTCATCTGCTTTGTTTTAGTCGACTAAATAGCATAAGATTTTAGTTGACTAAAATATATTGGGTTTAATTTAAGTGTAATTTAGTTAAACTATTGTAATGTAAAATATTCTAACTTAAAATTAAAGTTTTATTAAATATATGGAATATAGCCTTTCCATAAAAGACCAAAAAATTAAATATGCATTGTTTATAACTTGCATATGACGTTCTTCATTCTTGAAAGCAAAAGTGCAACTCCTGAATATTTACAAGAAAAACTGTATTTGGCAGTAATACATGGCAAATACTGTATAACCTGAAAACATTACCTGTATCAACAGTTCTCTGTTAATAATAAACTGTTTATTTATATCATAAGGAATATGTTAAACAGCAAATGTACCCCTTCCTTCTTACACCTCAACAAAACAGAACTAAATATTATGTTGGTGCTAATTCAATATTAAAATAAAAACTAGTAGGCTACAAAGGATTCATGACTGTACGATTAATCAAAATAAAAATAAAATTGCAATATGGCTGGGTTGCAATTATCAAATCGCAAAGGAAATCATTTAATTATAAATAAGACATCAGTGCTTGTGTTATAGAGTGAAGCGTGTCACTGTGTTGATTTACACACGAGCAGCTCGTGAGCCGTTTTCACAGTAAATAATCTGTGTTTGGGTCGCTTTAATATGCATTTAGGAACAAAACATGAGCCAACCTTCAAAACTCTTAACTCTTTTCTTATATGTGTCCCTGGAGCACAAAAGCAGTCATAAGTAACACAGGTATATTTGTAGCAATACCCAACAATACATTGTATGAGTCAAAATTATACATTTTTCTTTAATGCCAAAAATCATTAGGATATTAAGATCATGTTCCATGAAGACATTAGTAAATCTATTACCGTAAATATATCAAAACTTAATTATTGATTAGTAATATGCATTGCTAAGAACTTCATTTGAACAACTTTAAAGGTGATTTTGTCAATATTTAGATTTTTTGCACCCTCAGATTCCAGATTTTCAAATATTGTCCTATCATAACAAACCATACATCTTTGATTTATTCAGCTGATGATGATGCATAAATCTCAATTTTGTCACTTATGACTGGTCTTGTGGTCCAGGGTCACATTTTACAGTGAAGTATTACAATAGCAATATATATCTTTGTTTTTATTTAGTAATTAGTAATTTAATACTGCTACTACTACTACTACTACTAATAATAATAATAATTATTATTATTTTGTAGCCATACTGATATATATATAATCACAAACGTTTGGCCAAGTTGTGCAGCACAGCAAACCTGGATTTTTTATTGCATTTTAAATCCCAATTTTTATCATAAAAATTGCAATTAGGCTAGATTTTTTCCTGAAATTGTGCAGCGCTACTACAGATGCTGTTTTATTATATTTTCTGTATTATGTATGTTTTCAGATCTTTTCCTCGATTTTGTAGAATTGCACAAGCAACGCCAAGGTCACGGGTTCGATTCCTATGGAACGCATGAACTGATCAGATTTGCTCTTTAAATGCAACGCAAGTCACTTTGGAATAAAGCATCTGTCAAATGCATAAATGCCAATCTCAAAAGGAGCTGAGAGTGATATTCAGGGCTGGGGAGGAAAAAATAAAAGTGTCATAATTACAATGTTGTGAGGATCCGCCGGCGTAAAACAGAAAATAGATGGAATAATGAATCTGAAGCTGTGAAACTGTATTGTTAAATAACAGCTGAA
>CM041799.1:771067-796067 GCA_023376895.1 Aspiorhynchus laticeps
TTTACGGTAGGAAATTTACTAAATATCTTCATGGAACATGATCTTAATATCTAATGATTTTTGTCATAAAATAAAAATTGATAATTTTGACCCATACAATGTATTGTCTATTGCTACAAATATACCTGTGTTACTTATGACTGCTTTTGTGCTCCAGGATCAGAGATATACAGTATGTATATATAATTGATATACTATTATAGTCTATTTAATAGTCTATTTTATACTATTTAATTTTTTCAAATAGATTTTTTCTGTTTTCACTTTTAGTAATTTTTTTTGTAATTTTGATAATTATTATGTCTGTATAAGTTATTTATTTTTGTTAATTTAGTTTCAGTTATTTTTGTTCTTCAAGTGAAACCGAACTAAAATGAGAAATGTTGCCATGGCAACTAGCAGATTTTTTTATTTTATTTTTATATATTATTTATTTTATTTCAAGTCACATTTTTTTGTTTGTTGTATAACTAAAATAATGCTGCTTTGACTGTGGCTTCATAATTTTCCTAATGTTTATGGTTCTTACAAAGTGAAGGTGCCAGAATAAAAGATCTGGACCTGTATTCACAAAACATTTTATCTCACCACTAAGAGTTCTCCTAAATAGCAGTAAAAGAGTTTAGCTAAGAGTTTTCTCTTAAAACCTGTTCACAAAGCTGCTGAGACAAACTCTTACTGAGGAATAGAGAGAAGTCTTAAGGTGCGTTCACACGAGACGCGAATGAAGCGTTAAGCACGAGTGATTTACATGTTAAGTCAATGCAAAGACGCGAATAGACGTCCTGCGGCATGATTCACGCGAATTGCGTTTGACGCGCATAACGTGTGATTCGTTGAAAAATCTGACCTTTGGTGAAAATTCACGCCGCGTTAACCAATCAGGAGCTTGCTCTAGTAGTGACGTGATTACGACGTAGCGAGCGGAGGGAATCCGAAACAACAACGGAGGACAAAATAATCATCGCTGGACACCCGGAGCTGTACGATACATCTTCATACTTTTACAGAAACATGAATAAAAAGGATTTTGCTTGGAAGAAAGTGAGTGAACATGATATTGCTGTGATCTAGAGCTCTGTGTATTAAACGCCGCTCCATCTGAAAGCACGTGATGGAGATCACAGAACCTGCTTTACTGACGAGATGCGCATGACAATCACATGCGATTTATCCTGCAGCCCTAATTTTTATTTGTTTGTTGATCACAAAGTAGATGAGGAAAACTAGGATGCTGGTTGTATTCAAAGCGCCGTCATTACCGGCACTGTTTACATTGACAGAAGCCCCTCCCATGAGCGAATTCACGTCTGTTGTGAAGCGAATTTCACACGCGAATGAAGCGAGTAAACTCAAAATGTTCAGGCGTCCAACTACGCGCGATTTATTCGTACAAGTCGCGTCTGGTGTGAACGCACAGTTAAGCTCAGAGTAAGGGGGCGGGGTTTATCTCGTTGCTATGGGTGATGTCAGCATGCTTATTAACTATGCACACAGTGATTGGCTGATAGTTTCTGTCAGAGATTTATTCATAGAAATATTGTAGAGCACAATTTTATGTTGCCATATTCAAATAAAAGTTTAAAAATAAAAATGGATTATGATTAATGAAAACAAGGATATAATCAAAGGAAAATTTGGAGTTGACATAACCTCCAAAACCAAAGGTGATACCTTTTAGAAGCTCATTATCATCAAATGTTTCTAAAATGTTCACGTTACGAGGCAGATTGCCGGAAACAGCTATTTGAGGATAGTTTGTGGCTTGAGTCCTCTTCATGACTCCTAACCTTTCACATATTTAGGAGCTAGTTTTAGAGCTAAAACACTTTGTGAAATACTCTGAGCAAACATTTAGGACTGACACGCCCATTATTTTTAAGATTTTCTCCTAAATCAGTGAGTTGTGAGCAACTTTTAGCCTGAAGATGTTTTGTGAATACGGGCCCAGAACAGTAATGGCTCAGTTTGTGTTGATATGATTCTGATGATGTAATTGTGTGTGTGTGTGTGTGTGTGTGTCTGTGTCTCTGTCTCTGTCTCTGTGTGTGTGTGTGTGTGTGTGTCTGTGTCTCTGTCTCTGTGTGTGTGTCTGTGTCTCTGTCTCTGTGTGTGTGTGTGTGTCTGTGTCTCTGTGTGTGTGTCTGTGTCTCTGTCTCTGTGTGTGTGTGTGTGTGTCTGTGTCTCTGTCTCTGTGTGTGTGTGTGTGTGTGTGTGTGTGTGTGTCTGTCTCTGTGTGTGTGTCTGTGTCTCTGTCTCTGTGTCTGTGTCTCTGTCTCTGTGTGTGTGTGTGTGTGTGTCTGTCTCTGTGTGTGTGTCTGTGTCTCTGTCTCTGTGTGTGTGTGTGTGTGTGTGTGTCTGTCTCTGTGTGTGTGTCTGTGTCTCTGTGTGTGTGTGTGTCTGTGTCTCTGTGTGTGTGTCTGTGTCTCTGTCTCTGTGTGTGTGTCTGTGTCTCTGTGTGTGTGTCTCTGTCTCTGTGTGTGTGTGTGTGTGTCTGTGTCTCTGTGTGTGTGTGTCTGTCTCTGTGTGTGTGTCTGTGTCTCTGTGTGTGTGTGTGTGTCTCTGTGTGTGTGTGTCTGTCTCTGTGTGTGTGTCTGTGTCTCTGTGTGTGTGTGTGTGTCTGTCTCTGTGTGTGTGTCTCTGTCTCTGTGTGTGTGTGTGTGTCTGTGTCTCTGTGTGTGTGTCTCTGTCTCTGTGTGTGTGTGTGTGTCTGTGTCTCTGTGTGTGTGTGTCTGTCTCTGTGTGTGTGTCTGTGTCTCTGTGTGTGTGTGTCTGTCTCTGTGTGTGTGTGTCTCTGTGTGTGTGTGTGTGTGTCTCTGTGTGTGTGTGTCTGTCTCTGTGTGTGTGTCTGTGTCTCTGTGTGTGTGTGTGTGTCTGTCTCTGTGTGTGTGTGTGTGTCTGTGTCTCTGTGTGTGTGTCTCTGTCTCTGTGTGTGTGTGTGTGTCTGTGTCTCTGTGTGTGTGTGTCTGTCTCTGTGTGTGTGTCTGTGTCTCTGTGTGTGTGTGTGTCTCTGTGTGTGTGTCTGTGTCTCTGTGTGTGTGTGTGTGTGTGTGTGTGTGTCTGTGTGTGTCTGTGTGTCTGTCTCTGTGTGTGTGTCTGTGTCTCTGTGTGTGTGTGTGTCTGTGTGTCTGTCTCTGTGTGTGTGTGTGTGTGTGCACAGGTGGAATGGTGATGATGCACCTGGCGTTACCTGCGTCCCAGCAGCCTCAGTCACATTCACCGCTGCAGTGGAAACACAACAAATACTACAGCTCACTGAAGCCCAGCGGCGTCTGCGGTCTGGAGCCGTCACGAGTACGAACGCACCAGATTATGCTCAAAATTCAGTATTGTTCTACTTCAGTGTGAAACGCTGACACCATGTTTTTGTGGCGACACTAATAACAGCAAAATGTACAGATCTGACAACAAAATCACTAATGCATCTCAATATGCTCTTATGTAATGTTAATAACCTTTTAAACACCAAACACCAATGACTTGTACATATGGGTTCAGTCATTTTAGACACTTACAAAACTGTTGCAACAGAGATGAAATACAATTTTTAAATACATGAATTATGTTCCCATCGTTGTTGCCACAGATTTGGAAGTGCATTTTTCTGTTCTAAAGAAGGGGTGCCAATACTTTTGTCTATATAGTGTATGTACAAGTCATTGGTGTTTGGTGATGAGTTTTTGTCTCAAGGTCTGCATTTACAGTCACACCAGAGGTGTTAAACTGGGATTAGGACTTGGTTTTATGCAGACCAGTCAAGTTCTTCCACACTGACTCAATCAATCATTTTCTTTTTGAACCTTGTCTTATACACAGAGACATTGTCATGTTAGAATAGAAAAGAGTCCAAACTGTTGCTATAATATTAGAAGCACACAATTTCCTAGAATATCATTATATGCTTTAACATTAAGATTTGTACTCATAGAAATTACTAAACCTGTTCATTAGAAGGGGGTGCCAATACTTTTGGCAATATAGTGTATATCTACAAATCTGATGAAGAAACACTCATCCTGATCTGGGATGATCTGAGGGTGAACATCATCTGGATGTTTATCTGTTCACAGAGCAGTCCTCAGATGGGAAGCCCGTCCTCGTCTCCAACACCAACACACCTCACTAACATAGCGAACATCCGTCCCAGCCTCAACACTGTTCCCATCATGCCTCACTTCTCCAGATCCTTGGTTTCAGGACAAGGTGAGTCCTCTGGTCCTGTCTGGTGATTAATAAAGTGTTGAGGATGTTTTGAGGATCATCAGGTGTGTTGTTGTTTCAGGTGAGGTGCGCTTCCAGTACAGCCCTCAGCTCCGCCCTCCGTTACTTCAAGCCCCGCCCACGCTGTACAGTCAGGTCAGCCCACCAATCGCAATCCAGATCACATTAACATGCTACTTCAGAAGCTTATAATGCCATTATTGGCCACTTTAACTCGCAGCAAATCTGCCAAAGTTTGAATAAATTATCAATATAAAATATAAATGTGACCTGTGCTGGCAAAATGAGTCACGATGAGCAAATTTGCTCATTTTTATTTTACATTCTCTATTAAAAGACCTTAAAAATGATCAAAATTTTGAAAAATTACTCTGTCAGCAAAGTCAATTTAGAGAAAAACTGATGTAAAGTTTTCTGAAGGTTCAAAGCAAAATCACAGAGCATCTTTACCCCCACTTTTTTTCTTAATACTAATTACTAAATTAATAATCACAATATAGCTATTTTTTATTTTATCTTTGTTGTTATAGATAAGAGCAGATGCAAAAAAATATCAAATATAAGACGGAAACAAGTGTATAGTGTATTACTTTTTCATTTCACATCTAAACATAAGCATTCAAGTAAGAAAAACTAAAAATTATAATTAAAACTTAAGTGTGTTCATTAAAAATAAATCGATTATTAAAACTACAAAAGCAGTTCAATCAAGCAGCGAGTGATTCCCTCTTTTCTTTTATTGTTTGATTAACATTAATGTGACAGACGGCCTGTATATTAAGACACAGATCTAATATTATGTTACACATCCCATGTTTTTCCCCAAACGTTCACTTAAGATATAACAGATTATGTTTGCGTGAATACTGAAATATATTTAGCCTACTGTAAATCTGTGTATGTGTGTATGAGGATAGAGCGCTTTATGTGCGCTTCGGATGAGAATCAGTGCGAGAAGCAAGGTGCTCCTCTCAGAAAACATACAATAAAGATAATTTTAGATGTTTAATTACTATTTGGAGCACTGGGATCGCTAGACGAGGGCTTAATGAACTCATTTTTGTGATAATCTCAAATAATTTTTTGCCCGTAGCTCAAAACTAGCCCGTGTGCTTTCACACTCATTCTGCCAGCACGGCTCACAAATAAATACAATGTAAATATGTGTCTCTGGAGCACAAAAGCAGTCTTAAGTAACACAGGTATATTTGTAGCAATAGACAACAATACATTGTATGGGTCAAAATTATACATTTTTCTTTTATGCCAAAAATCATTAGGATATTAAGATCATGTTCCATGTGAATTTTCTACCGTAAATATATCAAAACTTAATTTTTGATTAGTAATATGCATTGCTAAGAACTTCATTTGAACAACTTTAAAGGTGATTTTCTCAATATTTAGATTTTTTTGCACCCTCAGATTCCAGATTTACAAATATTATCCTATCATAACAAACCATACGTCAATGGAAAGCTATTTATTCAGCTTTCAGATGATGTAGAAATCTCAATTTTGAAAAATTGACCCTTATGACTGGTTTTGTGCTCCAGGGTCATATATGTAATGTGTGTTGATGCTCTGCAGGCTGCGGGGGGGATCCGGCTCACGGCTCGAGGCAGGAGGCTGACGAGGAGAGCTCTGTCTACAGATCTCAGTGTAGGTCACACAGGTAACCCTAACCTCTGACCCTCCAGATCCTGCAGAGTCTCGCTCATCAAGCTCTTCACCATCACTAGAACGCTACAAGCTGGTGGACTTGTGAAGGTTTGAGCCAAACTCTGCAGGAAAGTGGACCAGAGTTGACCAGTGCTGCTGTAGAGAGACACACCTGATGATGATGATGATCCGGCCTCTTCCTCCTCCTCAGGGTTCATGTTTCTTTAAAAAAAAAATAGTAAAATTGTTAGTGTTTCATCTGTACATAGCAAACACAGTGTTTTAAAGCTGGCCTTGTGTTTGTTAAATATCTCTAGTTATTATTATTATTGGCCGGATAACGTTGCTTTAAGTCATAATCATAATGGATAAGTGTGAAATTCACTTTACTAGTGATGGACTAATATAAGTCCAATTTGTTGGTTAAAGTGGGTTTTTTTTATTTGTGGAAGAAAATATTGTAATAGGATTATAGAATAAATCTATAGTATTTTTTTACTGATTTATTTTAAGTTAAATTTAATGAATTTTCTAATTCAGATTAGATATTTTAATACAGTAAATTAAATATTAATTTATTGCATGTATTATTTAAAGTGCCCCTATTATGTATTTCTGAAGATGATCTTTCATGCAGTGTGTAAGTGAATGAAAACATCTGAAAGTGCTCCGTGTATAAAGTTATCGTCTCTCAAAAGAAAGAGTCGACTCTGAATCATTGAATCGAGTCGTTTTTAAAACCAATCCCTGTTTGACGTCATCATGAATCATTAGCATATTCCCCGCCCACTTGTTGGTCTTTTCTCATTGGTCTGAATGAAAATGCAAATTCATTCTTTGCCACTAGGTGCCACTTTTGTAGCATTAAAAATATCTGTTTCCACGGTAACGCTGTACACAAAGTAACACTGTGCTCTGCTTTAAATGAAATCGACCAATCAGAGCAGAGTAGCGTCACGCAGAGGAGGAGTTTGTAAAAATGATTACGATTACGTAATTATGGATGCCACGATTACATAATCGTCCAAAGCCGCGATTACAAAAATAAATAATTAAAACACATTATTCTGTGTGCTTAAGCGGTGTGTTTGCAGAATGGGGTTTAACAAACTCAAACACACTGGATAAAATACATTTTGTGTAACTGATAGTCGTTGTCACTCTGTTGTGCATGATGGATATGTTAAACGCCAAACGTGTCAAAAGCGGAACAAAATAGCGGAACTCGTTTGAACTGCGCGCCACACTGACCTTTAATCCGCTCGCCTTTTATCACGGACCTTAAAGGGATAGTTCACTTTGAAATTAAAATGTGGTATCTATCAGCTTACCCCAAGGGCATCCAAGATGTAGGTGTCTTTTTTTCTTCAGTAGATCCAATTTTGATGTTTTTAGGTCAAACCGTTCTAGTCTGTCAGTCATATAATGGCAGGTATAGGTCACTGTCTCTATAAGAGGGAAAAAGAACATGCACAGAGAAATCCAAATTAAACAATTCCCCATCGTAACTACACATTGATGGCCTAAGACACGAAACGAGCGGTTTGTGTGAGAAAACAACAGTATTTATATTGTTTTTTACCTCTTGTACACAACCATGTCCAAGTGATCTGAGTGCGCACACGCATCCGGTGTGTGACGTGTGTGTGCGCGCGCTCTGGCTCACGCTGCATTCACACGGGGCGTCGGCGTCGACGCTTGACGGAGGGCGTGTCTGAAGCGTGGTGCTGACGCAACTTTGTGGTATTTTCTTGTTGGAAGACGCGCACTGTCATCGCTCGTGTCGTTTCTGAACTGTCTACTCTAGGATAATGCTGACTTTTAAGCAGACCCGCTTGCTGTCATGCATTGTATTTCTATACGAGCGCTCCATGTATCCGTTTCATTCATCTGTAGCTCGCCAAACACACATGCCGCAACTCCACCCTGCGTCACTTCCACCTAACCATGTAAAAAATAACAGATCCAGGAACAGTTTATTGAGAGTTTATCATTATCCTAGAGTAGACAGTTCAGAAACGACACGAGCGATGACAGTGCGCGTCTTCCAACAAGAAAATACCATGAAGTTGCGTCAGCACCACGCTTCAGACACGCCCTCCGTCAAGCGTGAGCCAGAGCGCGCGCACACACACACACACACACACACACACACACACACACACACGTCACACACCGGATGTGTGTGCGCACTCAGATCACTTGGACATGGTTGTGTACAAGAGGTAAAAAACGATATAAATACTGTTCGTTTTCTCACACAAACCGCTCGTTTCGTGTCTTAGGCCATCAATGTGTAGTTACGATGGGGAATTGTTTAATTTGGATTTCTCTGTGCATGCTCTTTTTCCCTCTTATAGAGACAGTGACCTATACCTGCCATTATATGACTGACAGACTAGAACGGTTTGACCTAAAAACATCAAAATTGGATCTACTGAAGAAAAAAAGACACCTACATCTTGGACGCCCTTGGGGTAAGCTGATAGATACCACATTTTAATTTCAAAGTGAACTATCTCTTTAAACAGCGCAGCGCGAGCTTAGAGCATATGCGTTTATTACAGTGACCCGCGATCACGCACTAAACAACGCTGTGAAATCCAGTAAGAAGCACTCGAGTTCAGCACAGAGTTCTCCAGAACAAATCACGTCTCTTTCATTTAAACTAGTTTAAAGCCAAATAAATCGGAGGTGTTATTCTCATCAACACTGATGCAGAAACAGTGCAATAACGATCCAGTTCAATCCACAATTCACCCACATTTACCATAGTTTTACTGTAGTAACAATGGTACGGTGGCAGAGTAGGATATTCATATTGAGTATTATTATATTATTAATATACTAAATATGTTAAAGGAGTAATGGAATATAATTACATTATTTTGTTAATTATTCTATCAGTTGATGTGGATTTGTAATTGACTGAATGTCTTTAGGCTTCTGTTTTTCAATGCAAACACCATAGAAAGCATATAGTTAGGCTACTTTTTTACCATGGTAATGAGGTGCTGTACTTTTGGTTATGTATAAAAGATGAGGCTGTTACAGTTTTCACAATGGTACTGTCAAATGTACATCTGCATCCCAACTCAAGCTCCTGCTCTAATGTGCATTTCTAAGAGACTAAACGTGTAATATCACGTTCAGTGCTGTGCCACTGCTCTCCAATGTTAGTCTGGAGCCCTGATCATATCAATTGTACTGTAAAATGTTCTGTTTAATTGTAAATGAAATATATAGCTTTAGTAAACCATTTTTTCTGTTTTCAGTTTTAGTATTACATTATTATGCTATGCATAATTTTACCTTTTTTGTTTAAAGAAGAAACCAAACCAATGTGTAGTTGACATTTGAGGCTCAATGCTATAGAAAAGCAATAAAAGTTCAGGAAAAGTGTTTTCAGCCTTTTTTATATATATATATTTTATATAAAAATATGGCATGCAGCTTCAAACAATCTGTTCAAAATAATCGTTATTAATAATCGCAATTACAATCTCAAGGGAATAATCGACAATTATGATTTTTGTCATAATCGTGCAGCCCTAAAATAAGGTAAAAATAAATGCATATTATAATGCATATTTTATGACCTTGCATGCATTTTGTTGGAGACTCCCAAAACCAAAATATCAATCTTTCATAACCCATAATACGGGCACTTTAAATACATGCAATAGTTTAGATTGTGATATAATCAGCTTGATATCGTTTGGGTCATTAATATACTCCACTATCGTTTGCTTGTGTTGGTCCATGTTGTGATTGACGCTCAAACTTCTACAGTGAAGCTTGAGATTAACCCCTTAACTGTCACCCCCCCATTTTTGAAAATTCACGAGAAAGTGCAGTATCCAAACTTAAATTATTATAATTCATGAACGCTTTTGAATACAGACCTAAGGTTGATCTCTTTTTAAAGAAGACAATTAGCAGATTATTACAGAAGTGAAATCATTTAATAAAATTAAAGTATTAAAAAGTTATAGAAGTTTAAATTTGCTGTAAAGAAAATGTATTATACAATTTTTATTGTATTTTATATAAAATAAATATTTAAAAAAATAGTTAAAAATCCAAAATTGCTATAAAATTAAAGCCATATGTCTACATAAGTTGTGTTCCAAATTTGAAGTTGATATAAAAAAAATTGAGGTTCATATGCAATTTTGTTTCGGCGTTATACCACAAACAGCCACCGGGTGCCATTGAAACTCCATTGAATTATTTTTTTATGCATTTCTGGTCACAAATCTATCAGTTTCTCTCTCAATATTACATCTATAACAAAATAACCACCAAATATGAGACTCTTGAGACTCAGACCTTTCCAACGATATGTATTTTGTCAAGATTATAAAAAGTTTTGATTCTAAAAGACCGTAATACATTTTGTAATATGACACCGCCGCTAAGGGGGAGGAGACCGCCAAAACATTTTGAAGTACCATTTCTATGGTAA
Organism: Aspiorhynchus laticeps; assembly: GCA_023376895.1. NCBI lineage: Eukaryota > Metazoa > Chordata > Actinopteri > Cypriniformes > Cyprinidae > Aspiorhynchus > Aspiorhynchus laticeps. The sequence continues at coordinate 781,419 of CM041799.1, forward strand.
CACAATGTCCGATTTCAAAATGGTTTTCACAGGATGAATTTTGAGATTAAGCTTTCAAATGGTATATGACTTATGATGATTGCTAAAACATGTGATAGGGAAAAAGGCAAGGATATAAAGACTTTTTGTGACAAAGGTCAGAATTGCTGTTATGATGTTGATTTATCATAGACGCTTGGTGTACTCTTGTCATAAATTAATCTATTACTGTTCCTACATAATTTGTAACAACAAAAAATGGTAATATATCTATTTAGAAGACTTAGACCTTTCCAATGATATATAGTTTGTCATGATTACATTAGGATTTAAGTGTAATATAGTGAAGTAAACTTAGGCGTCCCGTATACGGGACGGTGACAGTTAAGGGGTTAAACAGATTAAACAGATCATCGTGCATCAGTCCAGGCCGTATATCGGTGAATATTGTGTTCTGTCTCCTGCAGTGACCAGTCGTGTGCTGGAGGTCAGTCGTGTGGGTTTGTCCTCATGTTATCCGGCTCCAGAAGACAACGAGACGCCGGGCGTTTGAGCTCCAATCCCATCGCAGGGATTCTGCTCTCTGATTGGACAGCTGACCGGAACATATCACAATACAGCCGGAACTGTGTTCTTCTTTATTTTTATATCTCTGTTTATTAGTTCCTTTGTTTTCAACTGATGGACTTCACGTTTGTATGCTCACGTTCTCCACCAGCCGTCGTGTGCCTTCAGCCGGACGAACAAAAACAAACGCCGTACAACCTGCTCTTTGTAAATAATTAATAAACAGTTGATTGTGCGAACTGAGCATATTTTTGGTTAATTTCTTAGTTTTTAATTTAAGACATCATACGCACTGCCACGCTTTTAATAGCACTGTAAAATAATTAATCACATCCAAAATAAAAGTTTTGTTTACATAATATATGTACTATGCATATTTATGTACAGTATATATGCATTATATATTTTGGAAATATTTATGTGCAAATACATTTATATTTTATATGATATATAAACATTTTTCTTAAATGTATACATGCATGTGTTTGTATTTATATATACATAATAATTATACACAGCACACACATATATTATGTAAACAAACTATTGTTTTGGATGCGATTAATCACGATTAATCATTTAACAGCACTAGTTTTTAATGAGTTAAACGGTTGTTTGCTGTTTTCTCACACGTCATGCCAATTCTTGGGTCTTTTAATATATTCAATAAAAATGATTAAAAAACAACAGTTTTGCACATTTATGTAAACTCTCTGTATATAAATCTATTAGAAATGCAAGTCCATTTTTATTTCAGTTACTGTGCCACGAGTATAATCAGGAGTATTATCAGGAGTATTATCAGGAGTATTGTCAGGAGTATAATCAGGAGTATAATCAGGAGTATTGTCAGGAGTATTGTCAGGAGTATTGTCAGGAGTATAATCAGGAGTATAATCAGGAGTATAATCAGGAGTATTATCAGGAGTATTATCAGGAGTATTGTCAGGAGTATTGTCAGGAGTATAATCAGGAGTATAATCAGGAGTATAATCAGGAGTATAATCAGGAGTATAATCAGGAGTATTGTCAGGAGTATTGTCAGGAGTATAATCAGGAGTATAATCAGGAGTATAATCAGGAGTATTGTCAGGAGTATAGTCAGGAGTATAATCAGGAGTATAGTCAGGAGTATAATCAGGAGTATTATCAGGAGTATAATCAGGAGTATAGTCAGGAGTATAATCAGGAGTATTATCAGGAGTATAATCAGGAGTATTGTCAGGAGTATAGTCAGGAGTATAATCAGGAGTATAATCAGGAGTATAATCAGGAGTATAATCAGGAGTATTGTCAGGAGTATTGTCAGGAGTATAATCAGGAGTATAATCAGGAGTATTATCAGGAGTATTATCAGGAGTATTGTCAGGAGTATTGTCAGGAGTATAATCAGGAGTATAATCAGGAGTATAATCAGGAGTATTGTCAGGAGTATTATCAGGAGTATTATCAGGAGTATTGTCAGGAGTATTGTCAGGAGTATTATCAGGAGTATTATCAGGAGTATTATCAGGAGTATTGTCAGGAGTATAATCAGGAGTATTATCAGGCTTTATTCCTCAGCGAGGAGCCGCTGGTTCATGAAGCATCTCAGCCGCTGGACGCTGTCGTTCATCTCAATTCTGCTTTTATTGGCTCGTTTGTCTGCTACATTAACCTGGCGTTCACCTCATCCGTCCAAACGCCCCGCGGTTCTTCCAGATTCTTCTCTGTATTGTCCTCCTCCAGTAATTTAGCAGAAGAGAGACCCTCCACCTCTTGCTCTTATTGAGCCGCAGGGAGCTGCAGCTGCTGGAATCTATAGCGGACGGCTTTATCTTCATATGGAGGTCCGGTAAGGCTGTGAATTGCGAGATTATTAACGTGTAATTAAATTAGGGCTCTATGATGTCCGTGATGCAGAAAACACGGACGGAATCCAGTCATAAAAACTGAATTTATAGTTTAACGTCACGGAGTTTGTCAAAGTTTGGATGCATTAATCAAAAGCAGGTCTTAAATCAAATGGTGATCTGGACTAGTATCTGATGTCAATCTGAATCCTGCATGTGTCTCTGTGTGAATGGAGCAGGGTTTTGTTTACTACATACACAGAGCGCGTGATTTCAGCGTCTGACGTCTCAATGAAGACATAAATACATCAACAATATCTCCAAAACTGATCAAAACCAGCATTTTACCATTTCATTTGAGTAAAACTAGTCATATCATATACACACAGAACTTTACTCGGCAACCCGTCAAAATAAAAGTCCTGTTTAACTTGAAGACATTGTGTCAGAAATAGCTATATTACTATTATTTAGTAGAATGTACGTAATACTACTACTACTGTTGAAAAATAATAACACTTTATTTTTTTAAGAAATAATCACAAAATATTTTGATTTTAATAGTAAATCCCTTTATTTGCCAAACAAATGTAATGTTTAATTTTCATTCATTAAAATATAAATTAAATCAATGTTTTATGGCTTCATCTGATAATCAGTAAAATTTAAATACACAACACAGAATTTCTGAGGGAGGGGGGGGGGGGCATTTCATAAGCTACTGTAAGAGTAAATAAAAATTGTATGATTCAAATAATTAGACGTGCTAAAACAGAATTTGGTAATAAAACAACATTTCATACGAGCCCTAAACATGTCATTTTTGTTACTTTTAATAAATTAGGCATGCTTTTTGATTAATACAATTTAATTTGACCATTAAAAAGGAGTCCAGAAAAATTAAAACGGAAAGGAAAAAATAAAACTGATTTCATAGAGCCCTGCTAAATGAACATCTGGAGAGCTCAGCCGAGGACGAGCGCTGCTCATAGAGGCTGGATCTCTCGGCGTCGAGCTTCTGCAGTAATTTATGTTTTTATCAGAAAACCTCCTTCTCCGTTACACTACTGTGAAAGTGTGCAATAACACAGGATTTCTGTCTAAAAACACTGAAGATTCAGTTTCAGTGCTTATCATATAAAAACATAAAACTGCTATAATAACAATACACGGAGAAAACACTGACTCACATTCACATTATATTGCAAAGGTTTAATATTTGCATTATTCCTTACATAATTTAAATATTATTAAAAAATGTAATGTAAATTTCAGTGTTGTTTTATATGCTATTATCATTTCTTTAAATATTTTAAGTTGGATTTTATTTTTATAATTTTTTAGCTTTTGCAAAAAAAAAAATTACATATAGTTTTTAATCTTTTGTTTTAGTGTTTAATTTTAGTACTTGCACTTAATTGGAAATGTTGTCATGGTAACTAGCTGACTTAAAATTAGTAAGGTTTTTATATTTTATTTCAGTTAATTTATTGCAAGTTGTGACTTTTTTAAAAAAAAAATGATTTGGTAACACTTTACAATTAGGTTCATTAGTTAACATGAACTAATAATGAACAATACTTCTACAGCATTTATTAATCTTAGTTAATTTCAGCATTTATTAAAATCACAAGTTGTGTTTGTTAACATTAGTTAATGCACTAACATGAATAAACAACGAACGACTGTATTTTCATTAACAAAGATTAATAAATAGTGTAATAAATGTATTGTTTATGTTAGTTAATACATTATCTAATGTTAACAAATGACACCTTACTGTAAAGTGTTACCCATTATTCCTTACATAATTTTAATATTAATATATTTTAATGTTGTTTTAGTACTCATATGCTATTATCATTTCTGTTAATATTTTAAGATGGATTTTATTTTTATAATTTTTTAGTTTTTGCAAAAAAAAAAAATTACAGTTTTTAATCTTTTGTTTTGTTTTAGTGTTTAATTTTAGTACTTGCACTTAATTGGAAATGTTGCCATGGTAACTAGCTGACTTAAAATTAGTAAGGTTTTTATATTTTACTTAAGTTAATTTATTGAAAGTAGTGCCTTTTTTAATGATTTTAGTTACTGATAATTGTGATACGTTCTTTTTATTTATTATATAATAAATAAATAATTAAAAACTTGCTCCGTGTGCTGCGTTAAACTAACAGACTTGTTATAACACTTGCGTGTTATTGCTCTTTTGTTGATTTTGATTGCTTCTATTGTCCTCATTTGGATAAAAGCATAATGACTAAATGTAAATGTACTGTACCTAGAATTAGTTAATAAACTTTCTACATCAATGGAGGGACTGATGGGAAATCTGCCAGCTTTGTCTATTCTAATCAATGTAATTAATTTCTCAATATTGCCTCTTTTTGAAAGTCATGGAAACACTGTGTATTTATTTTTAATTTTCCTATTGGAGCAAATGAGAATGCAAAAATCATATGTGCTGTTTTCTCTCGTTTACCTTTATATAAGAAAAGATGAGTCTGAATATGAATTAGTGAGCAACTCTATTAACTTCACGTGCTTCAGATTTCAGATGCGTTCATGATCCAATATACTTCAACTGAAATAAGCGAAAAAAGTATGATGTTTACCAATAAAATATCAATATTTCCATTCCAAAGATTCAACACAAATCTAGGAACATATTCAGCTGTTAACTAGTGAAACACTTCGTTAATATGACGAGCTGCAGCTCAAAATACATATTAGATGGAAACATGGCTTTATGATGAGTTTGTAGCTTAATTCACTATATTAGAAATTGTTTAGGCTGCAGTTCAGTTCAATAGAAATCAGTTGAAAGCATCCAGTCTGTCAGAGGCTGTGAATGTTCAGTTTATCAGTATTGTTATAAATATTTGAGAAATTATTGTTTTATGTGATTGTATTAGTCTAGAGTGATAGTCAGTGTAAAAAGAGCAAATTTGGGGCTTTATGAAATCCGTTTTTTTTCCTTTTTAACGGTCAAATTAAATCGTATTAATCAAAAAGCATGTCTAATTAATTAAAATCATGAAACTTATACAATTTAACATTAATTTATTAAAAGTGTAACAAAAATGACATGTTTAGGGCTCGTATGAAATGTTTAATTTTTTTCTCACCTTATGTTTTATTGTTACCAAATTGTGTGTTTGAGCACGTCTGATTATTTGAATGCATACAAACAATACAGTAGCCTTATGAAATGTCCAAAAACTCATCACCAAACACCAATGACTTGTACATATGGGTTCAGTCATTTTAGACACTTACAAAACTGTTGCTACAGAGATGAAATACCATTTTTAAATACATGAATTATGTTTCCATCGTTGTTGCCACAGATTTGGAAGTGCCTTCTGTTCTAAAGAAGGGGTGCCAATACTTTTGTCTATATAGTGTATGTACAAGTCATTGGTGTTTGGTGATGAGTTTTTGTGCATTTACAGTCACACCAGAGGTGTTAAACTGGGATTAGGACTTGGTTTTATGCAGACCAGTCAAGTTCTTCCACACTGACTCAATCAATCATTTTCTTTTTGAACCTTGTCTTATACACAGAGACATTGTCATGTTAGAATAGAAAAGAGTCCAAACTGTTGCTATAATATTAGAAGCACACAATTTCCTAGAATATCGTTATATGCTTTAACATTAAGATTTGTACTCATAGAAATTACTAAACCTGTTCATTAGAAGGGGTGCCAATACTTTTGGCAATATAGTGTATCTTTGCCCAACACGCGAGTAAAACAGTGAACGGGGTTCAGTCAGTCTATCCAGTGTCTTCATCAGGAATAACAACAGAGATCAGACTCGTGATGTTATTATTATTAGAGTTACTGGAGCTAAATTGAGTTAAAGTTAACACCGGCTTCGAGTGAACGTACTGTAAATAGCGCAAAACCTTATTTAGATCCTACTAACAAGGCTTATGTCGACGTAATGTAAAAATGTTTGCAAAAACGATGTTAGCACGCCACCTTGAGACGAAATACACGTTACAGACAAACCAGAGATCGGTACAGAAAAGACTAGAGTATTTGGGAAGGATAGAAATCTAATTTGAGGCTAATTTATGGTTGCCGTGTTTTGAAACATCGACTCATTTTTATAGCAGGTTTATACGGAGCTATACAAAAGGTTCAGTTCAATGATGATTCAAAAGCGTTTCGCGTTTTTTTTTTCTTATAGGTGACTTGTATCTAAATGTTATTATATCCATTTGTAATGTCCATAATTTTAATTAACTGGTTATAATTTCTGTAAAAGCGTCTTACCTCAGGACTCCACGTTCGCGCGCAGCTCTAGTCAGTTTAACGGTTTTTGTGTTTGAATTAAATTTTGGCGCGAATCTCGTGAGCATGCACACTTAAGAATAATTTTATATTAATATTACGCTTTGTTTGTTTTTAAATTATAAAAACACACTGTAGTCCTACACAGCGATCCACAAAGGTTATAACGTGGCCTTGTCGTTCATGTTTCAATTAACTTTTATTTGACGAAAAAAATGAGAAAATATATTGAGTTTACACATTTTTGAACAATTCAATTGTATGTATTTTCTTACTAACTACATATTCTGAACAATTATTAGTTTAAGCAGTGTATTGGTAGTTAGTTAGTGTGCTACACTTTAAGAATAGTCTGTAAAATAGGACACAATGTATTGTTAATATGAATTAATTTTCTGTATTGAATTCCAACAGGTTTTTACCTCAATTTAAATACATTATATTTAGTGTTTTCAGATTATAATTTAACACATAATGTCCTGGCTGAATATTACAAGTACCTTTTCCATTTTTCTACATATTTTTAAGTGCATGCACAAACTAATAACAAGGTGTTATTAAAAATTAACATTTATTATTATTAAATTGCAATTAGCAACTTAATTGACGTGATACGTGTACTGCGAGACCCTCTTTTAGAGATTAATTTGTGTCTTTTTATCATTTGACTTTACAAAAATAGCTACATTTGTTGCTAGGTGCTTTTTGAAGAAACGGTTGCTAGGGTAGTCAGAAAAGTTGCAACAAAGTTGCGTGTTTATTTGTAACAAACTCCCCAAAAATAGACGAAGAAAACATATTAACCCAAAGTAATTTAGATATATTAATAGCGATATTAACAAAAAGTGACCTAATCAACTTGTTACTGTAGTTATCATTCAATAAATCAAATTTATCTAATAATAAATGTTTGGAACGTTACACCAAGAGCGTGATTTCTACACAAATATGATATTTAAATTTAACACAGTTCATTAATACTCAAAATCTGACCATCATAATTCAATAACTGACCTAATAATAATATATCAGATTCAAAACATGTCTTAAAAACTATTTTTTTTCTAATGAGTGATGAAACATTAGAGCGTTATCATCTGGATATAGATTATAACTAATGTAATTGTAAACAAGAGTCTATTATGTATTTATTATGTTTGTTTTGCTCTGTTAAAGTGATTAAAGTGTTAATCAGCTGCATTAAATTGATCATTTGTTTTACTTCATTCAAATTAATATATTGAAAATATTTATTATTGATCTGTTTTTGTTATATTCATCAAACTAAATGGAGTTAGTGAACTTAAAAAACAATTTTGCTCAGCCTTTAAAACTTATTTACAATCTATAAAGTCTTTTAAAAAAAATCATAAAGCCCAAAGAACTGTCTATGCTAAATTAATTTAAAATATGCTTATTATTTTTTTATCTCGTATTTTATTTTGTATATTTTTTTTTACTTATGATTTTATTTGATTAAAATTGTGTGTAAATATGTGAAGGACTTGAATTTTGTAATTTTGAAAGTTCAATAATATAAACAAACACTGCGGAGTGACGCGGTCAGGTGACGCTGTTGACGCGTCGCTATGGTGACGCGCCGCTCGCGTTCACGCGCGTCGTGGCCGTCCAGCAGCAGAAGACCATCATCATCCTCCTCTTCATCCTCCTCTTCATCTTCATCACAGTGATGGATCAGTACGAGGTGCTCCGGCAGGTGGGTCAGGGCGCGTTCGGGCGCGCGCTGCTGGTCAAACACCGGCGCGGGGGCGCGCAGCTCTACGTCATCAAAGAGATCAACCTGAGACAGGTGAGACATTCCTGAGACAGACTTGAAGTTACTCTTCATCAAGCTGCACTAAACATCGGGGCATGACTTCAGCGTTCAGATGGATTTATGATAGTTTTTCCAACACAATGTTGAATTAAAGCATGAAAATAGATTGATGTTGAAAGACATTCAGTGTAGGCTGTTTATTAACACAACTTACATAAATGCATGGCTGCATATTAAAAATGCAAATTTATTGATTTAATTAAACCTTTCATGTTCTGGAATATTTTGAGCCAGATTCTAATTGGTGTTTCAATTTGTGATGGCGTAAAAGGCCCTTCTTGCTTTCTCTTTCAGTTCATTCACAGCCAAATTTAGCGTACCAGTTGCATTTATCTTCAGCCCGAGGGATGTGTAGTTTGTGGCATGTTCAATTTTGGTCGTGATTGTGTCTCTTCCCTGAAGTCTGGGTCTTTTAGTACTTTGGTTTTGTTAGGATTAATAGTCAGGGCCCAGGTCTGCAGGTCTAGACCCTCTTCTGTTGGAGACAGCAGAACCAGATCATCTGCAAACAGCAAGAACTTAATGTTGGAGTCATGTAGTGTGAGGCCAGGTGCTGGAGTTTCACCAATTCATTAAAGGGGGGTACAATGCTGTTTCATGCATTCAGAGTTGTTTACACTGGTAAAGAGTTTGATTCTCGTGCTAAGCATGGACAAAGCTTCAAAAAAAAATTTGGACGTATAACAGAGTATTTCTGTGCCAAAAATCTCTCTTCCGGATTCGTACAAGTTTCGGGTTTTTTCGATCGTTGTTCTTGATGACGTAAACGACGGTGGAACTCCTTATATGGGCATTTCTCCCGGAAGAACACGCCCCTGCAGCATCGACCGGAGCGAGAGCAGCCAATCAACACGCTTCAATCAGCAGCGCTGCACGGGACTCGCTCGGGAAGAACGTCTCTAAAGAAGAGTGTTTTTGGTTGTGAGGGAAAGATAACCTTGTTCAGCTTCCCAAAACAACCCAGCGTTACGTGAACAGTGGATATAGTTTGTTTTTCCGGGCAGCGATGGAGTTTCTCAAGTGTTTTGTTGACGAACGTTTTATAAACAAGGCCCAGTTCGACGCTGGATTTGCACATCGTTTAATACTGAAAGATGGAGCGGTCCCAGCTATAAAAGATCCCGCTCATGATTCAGAACTGCAGATGGTGAGTGAAACGGCATCAAATGTCTGTTTTGTTGGCGATCGGAGCAAGTGCTCGTCAGTCTTTAGCTCCGCCCACGACACGCCTTCACTCATTAGCTCCACCCACAACACGCCTCCACTCTTTAGCTCCGCCCACGACACACCTTCACTCTTTAGCTCCACCCACAACACGCCTCCACTCTTTAGCTCCGCCCACGACACGCCTTCACTCATTAGCTCCACCCACAACACGCCTCCACTCTTTAGCTCCGCCCACGCGACGTACCTTCACTCTTTAGCTCCGCCCACACGGCACGCATCCACTCTTTAGCTCCGCCCACGACACGCCTTCACTCTTTAGCTCCGCCCACACGGCACGCCTCCAGGAGCTCGGCTTTTTTCGGAGAGAATCGTAAATCTGTATTTTTCTTTTATAAATATGATAAAACTAAAGACTTTTTGGAGATATGAAGGATGCAGTACTACTCTATAGGTACTCAAGATTAACATGAGATTGGGTGAAACTGTGCGTTAGGTCCCCTTTAACGTAGATATTGAAGAGGGTCGGTGATCGTAGACAGCCCTTCCTCACACCCCGCCCTCGAGTGAAGAACTCTGTTCGTTTATTTCCAATTTTATAATATTGTATGTTTTACCCCCAAGACCTGATTCTAGAAGTTTTGACAGCGGACCTTCATGCCAAACTGAATCAAAGGCCTTTTGGAAATCTACAAAGCAAGCGAATATTTTGGTTTTGTTTTGGTTAATGTATTTGTCGATCAGGGTGTGTAGGGTGAAGATGTGGTCTGTTCTATAATTTGGTAAGAATCCAGTTTGGCTTTTGCTGAGGACATTGTGCTCTGTGAGGAAGTGTACAAGTTTTCTCTCTCTCTCTCAGTTCAATTCAATTTCAATTCAGTTAGCTTTATTGGCATGACAAAAGCACATTTTGCATTGCCAAAGCATGCATATGACACGAGAACATATACAACAGTGTGATTTGGAACATTATAGCAATTGAAATAACATTTGAACAAGTAATATTAAAACAATGACATTAAAACATATGGATACATATATGATATAGTACAGGTTGAACAGAACAGAAATCAGCATGATGTACAGTCGTGTGGTTGGTTTGGTGGGAGTTATATGGTTTCTTGGCTGTGGCTGTCTCTCAGGAGTTGGCAGGCTGATATAAATCTTCCGCTATATTTGCACATTCAGGTTTTTCCCCCAGAATGAAGGTGAGTTTTTCAGTTGGGGTGCAGTTGTTAAATTGGGGAAATATTTTGTTTATTTTGGGATAGTAGTGGTTTCTGGTGTTTAGGTATTTAGTGCACTCTGTGAGGAAGTGCAGCTCTGTCTCGATCTCTCCCAGCATGCACTGGGAGCAGAGTCTGTCCTCACGAGAGAGCCAGGTCTGTCTGCGCCGGCCCGTCTCTACGGTCAGACTGTGTTCACTGAGTGTGTGTGTGTGTGCCGGCCCGTCTCTACAGCCAGACTGTGTTCACTGAGTGTGTGTGTGTGTGTGTGTGTGTGCCGGCCCGTCTCTACAGCCAGACTATGTTCACTGAGTGTGTGTGTGTGTGTGTATCGGCCCGTCTCTACGGCCAGACTGTGTTCACTGAGTGTGTGTGTGTGTGTGTGTGTGTGTCTGCGCCGGCCCGTCTCTACGGCCAGACTGTGTTCACTGAGTGTGTGTGTGTGTGTGTGTGTGTGTGTCTGCGCCGGCCCGTCTCTACGGCCAGACTGTGTTCACTGAGTGTGTGTGTGTGTGTGTGTCTGCGCCGGCCCGTCTCTACGGCCAGACTGTGTTCACTGAGTGTGTGTGTGTGTGTGTGTGTGTGTGTCTGCGCCGGCCCGTCTCTACGGCCAGACTGTGTTCACTGAGTGTGTGTGTGTGTGTGTCTGCGCCGGCCCGTCTCTACGGCCAGACTGTGTTCACTGAGTGTGTGTGTGTGTGTGTGTGTGTGTGTCTGCGCCGGCCCGTCTCTACGGCCAGACTGTGTTCACTGAGTGTGTGTGTGTGTGTGTCTGCGCCGGCCCGTCTCTACGGCCAGACTGTGTTCACTGAGTGTGTGTGTGTGTGTGTGTGTGTGTGTGTGTCTGCGCCGGCCCGTCTCTACGGCCAGACTGTGTTCACTGAGTGTGTGTGTGTGTGTGTCTGCGCCGGCCCGTCTCTACGGCCAGACTGTGTTCACTGAGTGTGTGTGTGTGTGTGTGTGTGTGTGTCTGCGCCGGCCCGTCTCTACGGCCAGACTGTGTTCACTGAGTGTGAGTGTGTGTGTGTGTGTGTGTGCCGGCCCGTCTCTACGGCCAGACTGTGTTCACTGAGTGTGAGTGTGTGTGTGTGTGTGTCTGCGCCGGCCCGTCTCTACGGCCAGACTGTGTTCACTGAGTGTGTGTGTGTGTGTGTGTGTGTGTGTCTGCGCCGGCCCGTCTCTACGGCCAGACTGTGTTCACTGAGTGTGAGTGTGTGTGTGTGTGTGTGTGCCGGCCCGTCTCTACGGCCAGACTGTGTTCACTGAGTCTGTACATCGTCAGTGTTTTCCTGAGTCTCACATCACTCACGGTGCTCAGGTAGCTTGCCATGCTGTACTCTCGATTTAGGGCCGAATAACATTCTAATTTGTGTTGGTTTTTGATGGTGTCTCTCTCTCTCTCTCTCTCTATCTCCATCTCTCTCTCTCTCTCTCTCTCTCTCTCTCTCTCCATCTCTCACTTTCTCTCTGTCTCTCTCCCTCTCTCTCTCTCTCTCTCTCTCTCTCTCTCTCTCTCTCATCACATGTCCAGCAGTTGTCCTCTCGGGATAAGGACGCCTCCAGAAAGGAGGTGACCCTGCTGTCCGAAATGAAACATCCGAACATTGTGGCGTTTTATAAATCCTTTCACGGTCAGTTGCTGCATTAGTCCTGTCTTCAGCAGTATTCCAGTGTGTGTGCACTCACTCTATCTCTATCTCGTCTGATATAGATTCATGTGTATGTGATGTTGTGTTCGTGTGTGATCTCCAGACAGGAATAACCTCTGCATCGTGATGGAGTACTGCGACGCCGGCGATCTGATGCACAGAATCAGGACACAGAGAGGAAAACCCTTCACAGAGCAGCAGGTCAAACACACAAACACTAGACTCTAGGACTCTATCTGTAGCTTGTTTATTGAAGATGCAGGACAAGCAGCTAGCAGTGCATTACAATAGTCCAGTCTAGAGGTCATGAATGCATAGCTTTTCTGCATCAGAAACAGGTCACATGTTCCGTAGCTTGGCAATGTTTCTAAGATGAAAAAATGCTGTTTTTGTAACATGACAAATATGATTTTCAAAAGACAAGTTGCTGTCTAATATACCATTCAGATTTTTGACTGTAGAGGACGATGCAAATTGTAATCCAAGAGATTCTGTGTACTGTTTTTTGGTTCAATAAGTAATATCTCTTTCTTATCTAAAATTATTGGTCATCCAATCTTTTACATTTTTAACACACTCTGTTAGCTTAGATAATTTAGAAGTTTCATCTGGTCTTGTTGAGATATATATTTGAGTATCATCAGCATAACAATGGAAATTAATCCTGTATTTTCTAATACATGTATATTGAAAATAGCAGAGGGCCTAGGACAGAGCCTTGTGGCACGCCATACTTTACTGGCTTTAATTGACATGATTCCCCATTTAAATAAACAGTGGTAGCTATCAGGAAAAGTTGTATCTAAACCATCTTAAAGCCTGCCCTTGAATACCCGTATAGTTTTGTAATCGATCTACGAGTATGTCACGATCTATAGTGTCGAACGCAGCACTAAGATCAAGTTAAACTAGCAATGAGATGCAGCCTTGGTCTGACGCAAGAAGCAAGTCATTTGTAATCTTAACAAGTGCAGTTTCTGTGCTATGGTGGGTCTTATAGTTTTGTAAGTTTGGAGAAGGTCATCCAATCTTTTACATTTTTAACACACTCTGTTAGCTTAGATAATTTAGAAGTTTCATCTGGTCTTGTTGAAATACATATTTGAGTATCATCAGCATAACAATGGAAATGAATCCCGTATTTTCTAATACATGTATATTGAAAATAGCAGAGGGCCTAGGACAGATCCTTGTGGTACTCCATACTTTACTGGTGATAATTGAGATGACTCCCCGTTTAAATAAACAAAGTGGTAGCAGTCTAACTGGTAGGATCTAAACCATCTTAAAGCCTGCCCTTGAATACCAGTATAGTTTTGTAATCGATCTACGAGTATGTCATGATCTATAGTGTCGAACGCAGCACTAAGATCAAGTTAAACTAGCAATGAGATGCAGCCTTGGTCTGACGCAAGAAGCAAGTCATTTGTAATCTTAACAAGTGCAGTTTCTGTGTTATGATGGGTCCTGAAACCCATATAAATTCTTCATAGATATCATTTTTCTGCAGGAAGGAGCACAATTGAGCAGATACAACTTTTTCTAAAATTTTAGACGTAAGAGTTTACATCTTCCAGTATTGAGGAAAAGACTGAATTGTGAACTTATCTTTTATGGGCTTCCATAAAATAATAATCATCTTAATGATAATGCATGAAATTGGCAGGATTCTTACATAAATAGAGAGTTTACAGAACTGCATTTAATTAAAATGGAAATATTTCTACACGTTAATTGTGTGTGCTGTAGTTTTAGATGGATGGTGACTATACAGGTGTTTTTCCTCAGATGTAATCGTGTGTGTGTGTGTGTGTGTATTTCAGATTGTAGACTGGTTTGTTCAGATCTGTCTGGGACTGAAGCACATTCACGACAGAAAGATCCTACACCGAGACCTCAAAGCTCAGGTACGGCGAGACACGCGTGTGTTAAAAGCGCCCGTTAACCCCTAACCGTCTGATTCTGTCCATCATGTGCTCCAGAACATCTTCCTCACTCAGGGAGGCCTGAAGGTCAAGCTGGGAGACTTTGGCATCGCCAGGGTGCTAAACAGGTGAGTGATTGTGTTCATCTGATCGTCTGAGGTTTGTT
>CM041799.1:801067-803567 GCA_023376895.1 Aspiorhynchus laticeps
TGATGAGCTTTAAAAAGGCATCACCTTTGGTTTTGGAGGTTATCCCAACTCCAGATTCTCCTTTGATTATATCCTTGTTTTCATTAACCAGTTGAGCAAGAAGTACTCTCAGTCCAGTTACGACCACAGTATGACTGATTCTACACTGAAATGATGAATAAATATGATTGTTTTCATCTCTCAGCACATAAAGCCTGATGTTCCGGCTGCGGTTGGTCACGAGCGGCGGTGGATCGGTCCGGTTGAGCCGCTTCAGGATCCGGATCATGACGAACACAGACCCGCTGCTCTGGAGCCGTACAGACTGTGAGAAACTACACCGTCTTACTTCATGATCCGCTCTCATCTATTCATCAGCAATGTTATTCTAGAGAACAGAATACAACCCCAATTCCGGAAATGTTGGGACGTTTTTTTAAATTTGAATAAAATGAAAACTAAAAGACTTTCAAATCACATGAGCCAATATTTTATTCACAATAGAACATAGAGAACATAACAAATGTTTAAACTGAGAAATGTTACACTTTTATCCACTAAATGAGCTCATATCAAATTTGATGCCTGCTACGGGTCTCAAAAAAGTTGGCACGGGGGCAACAAAGAGCTGAAAAAGCAAGAAATTTTGAAATGATTCAGCTGGGAGAACATCTAGCAACTAATTAAGTTAATTGACATCAGGTGTGTAACATGGTTAGCTATAAAAGGGATGTCTTAGAGAGGCAGAGTCTCTCCAGTCTGTGAAAGAGTGCGTAAAAAGATTGTGGAATACTTTAAAAACAACATTCCTCAACGTCAAATTGCAAAGGCTTTGCAAATCTCATCATCTACAGTGCATAACATCATCAAAAGATTCAGAGAAACTGGAGAAATCTGTGCGTAAGGGACAAGGCCGAAGACCACAGACGACACTGCATCACTCATCGGCATGATTCTGTCATTGACATTACTAAATGGGCTCAGGAATACTTCCAGAAACCACTGTCGGTAAACACAATCTGCAGATGCCAACTAAAGCTCTATCATGCAAAAAGAAGCCATATGTGAACATGGTCCAGAAGCGCCGTCGTGTCCTGTGGGTCAAGGCTCATTTAAAATGGACTGTTTCAAAGTGGAAAAGTGTTCTATGGTCAGACGAGTCCAAAGTTGACATTCTTGTTGGAAATCACGGACGCCGTGTCCTCCGGGCTAAAGAGGAGGGAGACCTTCCAGCGTGTTATCAGCGTTCAGTTCAAAAGCCAGCATCTCTGATGCTGAAATTTAGAATTTTTGTTTATATGAATATATGGTCAGTCAGCGTATAGGTTAACCTGTGTGTGTGTGTGTGTGTGTGTGTGTGTGTTCAGTGTGGCAGCGGCGAGAGACGAGTATCTTCAGAGGAGACGTGAAGCCCATCAGTACAAACTCAGAGCTCAGAAACAGCTGGTGAGAGATGAAAATGAATCATATCTATATCTATATGTGTGAGAGATGAAAATGAATCATATCTATATCTATATGTGACCCTGCAGCACAAAAGCAGTCATAAGTAACACAGGTATATTTGTAGCAATAGCCAACAATACATTGTATGAGTCAAATTATTTATTTTTTCTTTTACGCCAAAAATCATTAGGATAGTAAGATCATGTTCCATGAAGATATTTTGTAAATTTCCTACCATAAATATATCAAAACTTAATTTTTGATTAGTATTATGCATTGCTAAGAACTTCATTTGAACAACTTTAAAAGTGATTTTCTCAATATTTAGATTTTTTTGCACCCTCAGATTCCAGATTTACAAATATTGTTCTATCATAACAAACCATACATCAATGGAACGCTATTTATTCAGCTTTCAGATGATGCACAAATCTCAATTTTGAAAAATAGACACTTATGACTGGTTTTGTGCTCCAGGGTCACATATACAGTCAAACCTAAATTTATTCAGACACCTTCAACATTTCTCACATTATATCACAGATTATTTGCTATAGTTTAGAAAATGGTAATAAAATATGAGAAGAATTTAAGAGTTAAACTGTCAGAACAAACTCATCTTGATAATAACTTTGATAGAAAGGTATGTAATGAATTGGGTTGAATAGCTGTCAGATGATAAATTTAAGACACAATTAGATAAAACCAACTTAGCTCCAATCTCCAAGCATTTCAAAACATCACATTAGCAATTAAAGAAAAACACTTGAGCAAATCATGATCAGGTCAAAGTGTCTGAATCATTTTTGGTCCCAAATGTTTATAAATTTTACTGTATGAAGAATTTTTGGGTATAATATGCCACAGTTGACTTTATTTTGCTATCCACACTTACATAAATGAACTATAGAGTCCTGCACCCACTAGTAAAAAAATATAAAAAATTATATCTGGTGTCTGAATAATTTTTGGTTTGACTGTGTGTGTGTATATATATATATATATATATATATACCTGATGTTCACTCATGTTTATTTTATGCTATTAAATTGGAAGAGACTCTACCGCGATACA
>CM041799.1:808567-811067 GCA_023376895.1 Aspiorhynchus laticeps
AACCCTATTGAGCACATATGGGTAGGGCTGTGCAATTAATCGAAATTCAGTTTCGATTTCGATTTCGGCCTCCAACGATTATGAAAATACAATAATCGAGAAAACGATTATGGTGCCCCATTCCGCCCCCTTTCCAGCAGTGCGCTTTCACTCCATAAAAGCCCATTTTCACGTGTAAATCAGTAAAATCGTGTAACATTACTTTTGCAAAATTGGACGTGCTTGAGTTATTAAAGTTGATTAGATTTATTAATGTTTTAAAGAGAGCTTGTGCTGTTCCTCAGGAGGATATCTGTGTGTGCGCTCAGAGACGGAGCATGTAAAGTCATCTTTAGCTGAACGTATGCGCCTAAACGCTCAAATACACGCAAACATGTGTCAAAATGCGGCGCTTAGTGATTATTCACGTAAACCCTCGTCGGTTATGTAATAAATGAATGTAAACAGATGATACTGAAAATACGCATGTAACAGTAAATTGGATCCGTGCTGCTCTTAAAGTGACAGCGCGCTATATTCCTGCTCCGACTGTGTGCTTAATATTAATCAAACAACAAAAGACAAAATCACTCGCTGCTCTTCACAGAAGGTCTTTTGTAGCTTTAATTAGAAACAAATTAAGTTTAATTATTACAGTGAAGACTACGCTGTTTTATTTTACATTTGATTATTCAATTTCTATAGTAGGCTGTTAACTGAATACTTTATAACCAATTTTTTGGTTATACGGCCCGCTAATAATCGTGTTAAATAATTGTGATTACAATATTGACCAAAATAATCATGATTATGATTTTTGTCATAATCGAGCAGCCCTACATGTGGGGCATCCTCAAGCTGAAGCAGCTCTGTGATGACATTATGGAGGAGTGGAAGAGGACTCCAGCAACAACCTGTGCAGCTCTGGAGGATTAAGGCAATGCTAGATAACAGTGGTCTCTCTACAAAATATTGACACTTTGGACACAGTTTTGACATGTTCACTTAGGGTGCACTCATTTATGTTGCCAGTTATTTGGACAATAATGGTTATATGTTGAGCTATATTTAGAGGACAGTACATTTGTACTTCTATAAAAGCTGCACATTGACTATAAAATATATCCAAGTTTCATTTGTGCAGTATTGTCCCTTGAGAAATTATACTAAGATTTTTGGGGTGTACTCACATTTGTGAGATACTGTATGATTCATGCAGTAATAAAATGACAGCTGGAGAAGCTGAAGCGTCACATTCACATATAGATGAGTGTGACTGGATCTTATCTGATCTGATGATGTTCTCAGGAGCGTCTGACGGCAGAAACACACACGCTGAAGAAGAACAGAGAGCGACACACACACGAGAAACAGGTGCAAACACACAAAACAACACACTAACACAAACCAGAGTGAATGTAGCATATTAAATCATTGTGAAACATGTTTTAAATGTTCCTAAAACACTGAAAATCAGTTTTGTTGTCATGAATAGAACGTTATTTAAAGGTTACTAAATAGCAGTGTTGGGGGTAACGCATTACAAGTTACGTAATCAGATTACTTTTTTCAAGTAACTAGTAAAGTAACGGATTACTTTTTAATTTACAAGAGAATTACTTTTTCAAATAATTACTTTTTTTCCCCATTTATTGATTGAAAGCTCTCCTGTCCCCATGTTGAGAGAAATCAGATGTTACTGTAGTTCTAAAATAAATATGAATATCTCACTGATTGCAGATTCAGTATTCCTCAAAATGAATAAAAATAATGCAACTCAGAATACGACGCAAACCTGCAATAATTACATGTTAAACAACACAAATATCATTTATGTATTTATTCCCAATCTATTAACCAATGTCTTTGCTTCTGACCTTCGATGGTCCAGTTCAATCATATTAATAATCAAAAAATACTTTCTGCATCTTTTTTTTATTGCTGAAGTATTAAATTTCTTCTTCTACATTCTACTGAATATATGTAAATGTACTTTCCCTTCAGTCTGAGGCGTATTCACTTCACTTTTGGTGTGAAAAGGCTTTTATATTTGCCAAAAATATAACTTTTTTATATTAAAAACAAACAAGCAAGGCCTGCCTAGATTTAAAAAGTAGCTCAAAAGTAACACAACGCATTACTTTCCATAAAAAGTAACTAAGTAACATAATTAGTTACTTTTTTAGGGAGTAACGCAACATTGTAACGCATTACTTTCCATAAAAAGTAACTAAGTAACATAATTAGTTACTTTTTTATGGAATAACGCAACATTGTAACGCATTACTTTCCATAAAAAGTAACTAAGTAACATAATTAGTTACTTTTTTAGGGAGTAGCGCAACATTGTAACGCATTACTTTCCATAAAAAGTAACTAAGTAACATAATTAGTTACTTTTTTAGGGAGAAGCGCAACATTGTAACGCATTACTTTCCATAAAAAGTAACTAAGTAACATAATTAGTTACTTTTTTAGGGAGAAGCGCAACATTGTAACGCATTACTTTCCATAAAAAGTA
>CM041799.1:826067-828567 GCA_023376895.1 Aspiorhynchus laticeps
ATGAATCAGCTGTTTGAATGAATCAAGTGAGTCAATGATTCAGTGACTCGTCCGTTAAGTACAGTCACTTGCTTTGTTTCTGAATGAATCAGCTGTTTGAATGAATCAAGTGAGTCAATGATTCAGTGACTCGTCCGTTAAGGACAGTCACTTGCTTTGTTTCTGAATGAATCAGCTGTTTGAACGAATCAAGTGAGTCAATGAATCAGTGACTCATCCGTTAAGGACAGTCACTTGCTTTGTTTCTGAATGAATCAGCTGTTTGAACGAATCAAGTGAGTCAATGAATCAGTGACTCGTCCGTTAAGGACAGTCACTTGCTTTGTTTCTGAATGAATCAGCTGTTTGAATGAATCAAGTGAGTCAATGATTCAGTGACTCGTCCGTTAAGGACAGTCACTTGCTTTGTTTCTGAATGAATCAGCTGTTTGAATGAATCAAGTGAGTCAATGAATCAGTGACTCGTCCGTTAAGGACAGTCACTTGCTTTGTTTCTGAATGAATCAGCTGTTTGAATGAATCAAGTGAGTCAATGAATCAGTGACTCGTCCGTTAAGGACAGTCACTTGCTTTGTTTCTGAATGAATCAGCTGTTTGAATGAACTGAGTGAGTCAATGAATCAGTGACTCGTCCGTTAAGGACAGTCACTTGCTTTGTTTCTGAATGAATCAGCTGTTTGAATGAATCAAGTGAGTCAATGATTCAGTGACTCGTCCGTTAAGGACAGTCACTTGCTTTGTTTCTGAATGAATCAGCTGTTTGAATGAACTGAGTGAGTCAATGAATCAGTGACTCGTCCGTTAAGGACAGTCACTTGCTTTGTTTCTGAATGAATCAGCTGTTTGAATGAATCAAGTGAGTCAATGAATCAGTGACTCGTCCGTTAAGTACAGTCACTTGCTTTGTTTCTGAATGAATCAGCTGTTTGAATGAATCAAGTGAGTCAATGATTCAGTGACTCGTCCGTTAAGGACAGTCACTTGCTTTGTTTCTGAATGAATCAGCTGTTTGAATGAATCAAGTGAGTCAATGAATCAGTGACTCGTCCATTAAGGACAGTCACTTGCTTTGTTTCTGAATGAATCAGCTGTTTGAACGAACTGAGTGAGTCAATGAATCAGTGACTCGTCCATTAAGGACAGTCACTTGCTTTGTTTCTGAATGAATCAGCTGTTTGAACGAACTGAGTGAGTCAATGATTCAGTGAGTCATCTGTTAAAGACAGTCACACAGCTGTTTGAATGAATGATTCAATGACTCACTCATTACAGGTTTTTTTACACAGTTTCTGAAAGCTGTCACTCAAACAGCAGAAGCACACACCAAATCTGCAAAACCAGACACTAATTATCAGCCTTTGACTTGTGAGATGTGTTTGTGATATTTTGAATGAAATGCTTCATTATGCAAGAGATGTGAGGTATTTTGCATTTTGTGTGCAATTCTTGGATTTGTGTGTAAAGTTTGGAAAATGTAAGCAGTTGAAATAAACTGTAAGACAGGGACTTGCCATCATATTTCAATATCCATTTAAAAAATGAACATTGATATTCAGTTTATTATCATTATTTATGCAAAGCTGAATGAAAACATTTCTTTCTACTGCTACTTTTTCAGCGCTGTAAATGATCTCTTAATAAACGTTTGGAGGGTAATTTCTCAGCCAGAATAATTTAATAATTAATTGGCACATCATGTAATTAATTAGATTGCTTGACCACCCTAATTAAAATCATTTTTAAAAGTATTAAGCCACTGTAAGCAGTCTGAGAACAGCCGTTTACCACGGTGAAATTATGGTAATGCTTTTACTGACAATAAAAGTTACATTTATTAGTATTAATGACTAGAGCACTGATGCTGATGTTTTGATTTACACCAGTACACAGGTTAAAGTCTTATGTTTTAGTGTGCACTGCTACTCAGTTCTCCTCTACTGATGAATGTAAACACTAAACTGAAGACAATAATGACCCAAGACCTCATTACATCGAACAAGACACAATTATAGATGCGATCGCAAACAGTTCCTTAAACTGTGAATAAAAATAAGTGAGGCGAATGAGAAGTGCACATCCTCTTCTTCCTCTTTTAATCACAACGTTTCATTTCCTAAAGACATAAAGCTCTTTGTGTGGATGCAGAAGATCTGCCGTCATGCGCTGAAGACTCGAGGACACAGGCTTTCTTCTTGAGTCTGACTTTATACTGATCACACACACACACACACACACACACACACACACACACACGCACACACTCTCACACACACTGTCTCTCACACACACACACAGTCTCTCTCACACACACACTCACACACACACTCACACACACACACACACTCACACACACACACACACACACACACACACACTGTCTCTCACACACACACACACACACACACAGTCTCTCTCACACACACACACACACACACACACACACACACACTCTCTCACACACACACACACACACACACACACAGTCTCTCTCACACACACT
>CM041799.1:833567-841067 GCA_023376895.1 Aspiorhynchus laticeps
ACCGACTTCTTTCTGAGAGATTAGATAATGGCATTATTATAATCAGATCATCTCCGAGTCAAAAAGAGACATATTTATGATGAAGCTCATCTTCAGATCAGATGTAAATATGAAGATCATAAAGTCACCTGCAGATCTGGGCGCAGGCGTCCTGTAGTGTGCTGTCTTTATAGGGGCCAGGGGCCGTCTCAACAGCTTCATGTGCTCCGATGACATGGATTCTGATCAGAGACAACATTATAAACATCTATAAACATATTTCACTTCAATATCAACACAAAGAAAGAAGATTTCCCAGACAACAAAAATATTATCTTAACATTCACATGAAGTAAAAATATATATATATTTCTGAATGTTCTCTGAAATGCTCAGAATGTTTATATATATATATATATATATATACATACAGTATATACATATATATATCAGAACATTAATGGAACATTACATTGTATCATTTTCAAACAATATGTGAATGATACTTTTCAATGTTCTCTGAAAGTAACAAGAAGTAACATTTAAAAAAAAACGTTAGATGAACGATATTATTATATTATGCCATATATTTATATTTATTTATTTAGTCATTTAGCAGATGCTTTTATTCAAAGTGACGTACAAATCAATTAATTGTAGTATTAAAACAACTAAAACAGATCCAAAACTAAAAGATTAAACTTTATAAATACTACATATACACATTTTTAAAATAAAGAAATTAAATAAAAATGATAAATGCATACAACAAAATTTCAAAACTTAACATTTAAATGAAAAACAAAAAATAAAGCTAAAAACAATTCAAAATATTAAAGAAAAGGTACGAGTATAATAATGAATCTAACGTAACACTAAGCCAAACACCAAAAACAAAACTATATATATATATATATATATATATATACAGTATATGTGTATGTACAATCACACACACACACACACATACATATATATACACATTTATAAATTCAATATATATATATATATATCATTTCATTTCCATTTAGTTTGTTGAAGTATTAAAATAACTAAAATTAAAAAATAATTTTATCAACAGATGTCAGAGTATTTTATTTATTTTTATTATTTATTGTATTCATTTAGCCTGTTTATTGAATTATTTATATTTTTCTTTCTGTTATGTAATAATCATAACTGTTTTGTTTGTATAACAAGGTTTCAATAAAAACAGTTATAAAGAGTCATATATTAATAACTAGTATAGCCTGTTATGCCGATCGAATATCAAATATGTGACGTTAAATAAGCGAAACCGACGCGTTTCTGCAGACGCATCGTTCATAAAGCGATATTAATCAGTTCATACACGAACCTGCTCGACTTCATTCACTGTGTATGATTCGATTCCTGCGTCACGCACAGATTCCTGCAAACTATAATCCATGAAAACAGAAATAAAGCGCGCCTGAAACTCCGCCGTGTATCCGAGTCCCTAGCAACCGGCCTAGCAACCGCCTGTCACACTCAACGCGCGGCGAGATCAAAGCCAGGACGCGTCTGCCGTGTGACGTCACCTGTGATCTCATCACACTCAACGCGCGGCGAGATCAAAGCCAGGACGCGTCTGCCGTGTGACGTCACCTGTGATCTCATCGCACTCAACGCGCAGCGAGATCAAAGCCGGGACGCGTCTGCTGAGTGACGTCACCTGCGATCTCATCACACTCAACGCGCGGCGAGATCAAAGCCAGGACGCGTCTCCCGTGTGACGTCACCTGCGATCTCATCACACTCAACGCGCGGCGAGATCAAAGCCGGGACGCGTCTGCTGTGTGACGTCACCTGCGATCTCATCGCACTCAACGCGCGGCGAGATCAAAGCCGGGACGCGTCTGCTGAGTGACGTCACCTGCGATCTCATCACACTCAACGCGCGGCGAGATCAAAGCCGGGACGCGTCTGCTGAGTGACGTCACCTGCGATCTCATCACACTCAACGCGCGGCGAGATCAAAGCCGGGACGCGTCTGCTGAGTGACGTCACCCATTCACTGCAGAGCATCCATTGCTATTGTGATGTGTTTATCAGACTCTCATTCTGACGGCACCCATTCACTGCAGAGCATCCATTGCTATTGTGATGTGTTTATCAGACTCTCATTCTGACGGCACCCATTCACTTCCATGGCTGAGACACTGATGCAGACACACCTGATGAAGACACAAACTCGGATGAACACATTTTTTGGTTTTAATTGAACTTTTCCTTTAACCCAACCCTGGTGGATTATTTGAATGAGCAAACATTTGCAAGATGATTCTTAAATGATGACATTTAGCTGTGGTTAGGTTCTTGAATGGATCCATTCAGATCAAACCTCAGCGCTGTCGAATCTCAGAAGTGTGTCAGACGCTGTCAGACGTCCATCATGTTTGTTTGAGTGTGTAGATGTCGAGTGTTTTACCTTATAAAGACATGCAGCGTGTGTTCCTGTTTCGAGGGTTGTGTAGGCCGCTGTAAGTCACTTCCTTCCTCTCACATTTGAATAGAGTCACTTCTGAACACGTTCCAGACTCAGAAGCAGCCTGAAGCCCAGCGTCCCAGTGTCTGCAGGTAAGAGAAACCCATCAAACCCATCTCTAAACTTCACTGGATCTGACAGAACACATGCTGCACTCTTTAAAACACAGCGTTTGAGCTCAAAGCTGAACAGAGTGTTTAAACATTGTGTTTCTCGTGCATTTCATTCGTTTCTTGATTAATGTTAATGCAACAGCTTGCAAAATACAGACATACACTCCAGTACAAACATCTAAAGTAAAATACTTGTATTTGCAAACGCCGTTTAATTTAATAACTTTGTTTTTCTATTACAAATGCATTGCACTGAACAAAACATGGTGTACTCAAGTCAAATTGCTAGTAAATTTAATAAATAATTACAAGGATACGGCAAAAGACACATTGAACTGAATGTGAAATTGTGAAGATTTTTTTTTTATAAAACACCTAAAAATCTAATAATAAATTTGAGCATGATTTCGTGTATTTTAAGCATGATTTCGTGTATTTTGAGCATGATTTCGTGTATTTTGAGCATGATTTCGTCTACTTTGAGCATGATTTCGTGTATTTTGAGCATGATTTCGTCTACTTTGAGCATGATTTCGTCTACTTTGAGCATGATTTCGTGTATTTTGAGCATGATTTCATGTATTTTGAGCATGATTTCGTCTACTTTGATCATGATTTCGTGTATTTTGAGCATGATTTAGTGTATTTTGAGCATGATTTCGTCTACTTTGATCATGATTTTGTGTATTTTGAGCATCATTTAGTGTATTTTGAGCAATATTTTTCTACTTTGATCATGATTTAGTGCATTTTGAGCATGATTTCGTGCATTTTAAGCATGATTTAGTGTATTTTGAGCATGATTTCGTCTACTTTGATCATGATTTAGTGTATTTTGAGCATGATTTCGTCTACTTTGATCATGATTTAGTGTATTTTGAGCATGATTTAGTGTATTTTGAGCATGATTTCGTCTACTTTGATCATGATTTAGTGTATTTTGAGCATGATTTCGTGTATTTTGAGCATGATTTCGTCTACTTTGATCATGATTTAGTGTATTTTGAGCATGATTTCGTGTATTTTGAGGCAGATCTTCAGTCTTCAAGGCCTGCTGCCGATACGTGTGGGTTTGGTGAAGTGTTGGGGGTTTTTGACTGTAATCTGAAGCAGAAGTGAAGCTTTGCTCTGCTGTTAAAGTGAAACAGGAAGCTGCGGTTCATCTGAACTGAAGCTGCATCTGCTCTCTTTCTCATCTCTGAGCGTTTCGTTCACACCTTCACTGACTGCATGATGTGCAGCAGTAGTTTATCATGATCTCATATCAGTTTCCAGGCTGTCGTCGCGCAGCGTGGAAACAAACACGTCTGAAAGAGGAAGATCGGAGCATGTAATGCGCATGGCAAACATGCATTATGAAACCGTACTGAAATAAGCAGCAGTTGTTCTGTTGCTCAAGTGATTAAAGACACAGAAAGGAGTTTTCAGTGCTGATAAAATAAAAGCGCTTATCTTTGCCATAAAAGATGCAAACAAGCATCTGATTGTGAACAGACGTCGCTTTAAACAGAGCAGCATTTGCATGTTAAATGCATTGATATCTGATGGGATTTACATGAACAAAACTCAAATGAGCTCTTATTAAAAACAGATTTATAGTTTAGTTAGTTTTCTCTCAGTCAGTATCTGGAGATATAAACTTATGAGAATGTCAATAAGCTTTAAACCTCCTCCATGATCACTGACATATTCCTGCATTTGTTAACGAGATGTTCAGAAGATCTCACTCACGTCCAAACACAACCTAACAAAACTACGTTTAAGAACACTTTTCTAACACTCCCATAATCCCCAGTTATGTTCTCCAAATGCTAAAAACATCCAGTTTTTTTAAATGTTTAAAAAAAAAAAATTCTTGGTTGTATGAATGTTAATTAAGCATTTCATTATATCATTTTGCATCATGTGAATGTTGCTTTTGAATGTCCTCTAAATGCTAAAAACAAAAAAAAATTTTTTTAAGTGAATGTTACATTGTATAATTTTGCAAACATCATGTGAACGTTACTTTTGAATGTTGAATGCTAAAAATGTTACATTGTATCATTTTGCATCATGTGAACGTTACTTTTGAATGTTGAATGCTAAAAATGTTACATTGTATCATTTTGCATCATGTGAACGTTACTTTTGAATATTCTCTGAAACAAGTAACGTTTAAGAAATGCTTCAGAAATGAAAAATGATGTTTCTGTGTTAACGTCAGTGTTGGGTTAGTTACTCAAATAGTGTAATATATTACTCATTACTAGTTACTCCTTTCAAAAGTAATAGTTACTTGTTACTTTCTGGCAGCAGTAATTAGTTACATTGTTTCTTCAGCCACACAGAAGTTGTAACAATGTATCGTTCACATAAATGTTACTAATAACATATTTCTGCCTCATCATTTGACCAAAATCCACATTATTAGTCATTACAAACACTCAATAGTGATTGATAGTGACTATCATGATTTTTAATTATAGTAATATAGTGTACCACATGCTGATCAGAGTAAAGTAATACACAACAGTGTTCAGATCATCTTTTTTCCTGACAAAATCAATAAAATGCAATATTTCTATATGCTAAATATAAGTTTTCCATATTCCGAGCTCGCCTGCTGCACCTCATCACATGCATGAGTCGTGAAAATTATGAATATAAATCTATGAATTATTTGATTGTTGGATTATAAATCAGCAGGTCGAGGCTAACTCTACGCTGTTTTATGGATAATAACTGTAATATTATTACTGAAATTTTATTAGTAATTGGTTACACTACTAGTTACTGCAAAAAGTAATATTATTACAGTAAGTAAGTTACAGTAACTAGTTACTGCCAACACTGGTTAACGTTTTGAGAAAGTTATTAAAGACCAGATAACTCACCAACTAACAAAAATGAGTTCTGAGAAGTTATGAAATGTGTTTTTGATCTGAATGTTCTCTGAATACTTGAAAGGTTCAGAAAACTTTAAGCAAATGTTACATTGTATCATTTTGCATCATGTGAACGTTACTTTTGAATGTTGAATGCTAAAAATGTTACATTGTATCATTTTGCATCATGTGAATGTTACTTTTGAATGTTGAATGCTAAAAATGTTACATTGTATCATTTTGCATCATGTGAACGTTACTTTTGAATGTTGAATGCTAAAAATGTTACATTGTATCATTTTGCATCATGTGAACGTTACTTTTGAATGTTGAATGCTAAAAATGTTACATTGTATCATTTTGCAAACATCATGGAAACGTTACTTTTGAACGTTCTGAAACATTTAGACAAACTAGAACGTTTCAGAAATCAAACATTCCATGAAGAGCGTATGAATAATGTGCTAACATTATGAGAACATCATTAAAGATCAGAGAAGTCTGAATACATGAGTTTACATAACTGTAATCTGTATCTGCTGATGTTTCATTCACTGTAAAGTGCAGTAATGTTCAGCATTGCTCTCCGCTGCAGTAACAGTTTTAGCTTCTCCTCCTCAAACCACAGGCTGTTACTCAAAGACCAGCAGCAGTCTGTGTTTCCGGAGCGAAGCTGTTGCTCAAGCGTTTCTCTGGATGTGTTCATCTTCACATCGTACTGTTAGAGAAACACTCTCAGGTCGATCAGACGGGAGCATCAGTGTAGTGAAGATCTCGAGTGTCTCTGATCCACAGGTGATTGATCGTGACAGGAGAAGATGGCAGGCACATCACACATCCCAGTGGAGGAGATGGAGGATCTGAGAGAGGCTTTCAGTAAAGTGGGTGAGTGAAGACGCAGTGAAACACAACAGAACTGATTCATAGAATCTGATTCATCTAAACGATTCAGCTTCAGTGAAACACAACAGAACTGATTCATAGAATCTGATTCCTCTCAACGATTCAGGTTCATTAATGATTCTTTTAGTGCTTTTCCCAAATCATGTGTTCTGAACAAAAATACTAACAAAAGTAATAGTGCTTCTGTTTTAATCAATTTGGCATTTATTACACTGTATACACGATTCATTAAAAGAATCGGTTCGTTACACTGATTCAAACCAGTGCTGTTATTATTAACTAAACCTGAACTCAAACTTACAACGGCCAGGTTAAAAAACAGAAAACTACGATTATGAGATTAAACTCGTAATTTTTGAGAAAAAAATATATAAAAAATTACGAGATTAAAATCGAAATATTTTGAGAATAAAGTCAAAATTATGAGAAAAAATAAAATATTTTGAGGAAAAAAGTCAAAATTACGAGAATAAAGTCGAAATATTTTGAGAATAAAGTCAAAATTATGAGAATAAAGTCGAAATATTTTGAGAATAAAGTCAAAATTATGAGAATAAAGTCGAAATATTTTGAGAATAAAGTCAAAATTACGAGAATAAAGCCGAAATATTTTGAGAATAAAGTCAAAATTACGAGAATAAAGCCGAAATATTTTGAGAATAAAGTCAAAATTATGAGAAAAAAGAAAATATTTTGAGAATAAAATCAAAATTATGAGAAAAAAGAAAATATTTTGAGAATAAAGTCAAAATTATGAGAAAAAAGAAAATATTTTGAGAATAAAGTCAAAATTACGAGAATAAAGCCGAAATATTTTGAGAATAAAGTCAAAATTATGAGAAAAAAGAAAATATTTTGAGAATAAAATCAAAATTATGAGAAAAAAGAAAATATTTTGAGAATAAAGTCAAAATTATGAGAAAAAAGAAAATATTTTGAGAATAAAGTCAAAATTATGAGAATAAAGTCGAAATATTTTGAGAATAAAATCAAAATTATGAGAAAAAAGAAAATATTTTGAGAATAAAGTCAAAATTACGAGAATAAAGTCGAAATATTTTGAGAATAAAGTCAAAATTACGAGAATAAAGTCGAAATATTTTGAGAATAAAGTCACAATTATGAGAATAAA
>CM041799.1:846067-871067 GCA_023376895.1 Aspiorhynchus laticeps
CATCCATCCATCCATACATATATCCATTCATCCATATATACGTCCGTCTATCTATGTCTATCTTCCATCTATCCATCCGTCCATCTATCTATCAATTTGTCTGTCTGTCTCTCTATTTATCTATAATCTTCCATCTGTCTGTCTGTCTATCTATCTATCTATCTATCATGTAGTTCCTGCTGTGATTCTGTAAATCAGTGTAAATGAAGCTGCTCTCTGAATGTAAATAAGCTGGAAACACTGTGATGGAGACAGCACTCATAACATCACCTTCTTCTGTCGTCTGAAGGACTCCAAAGCCTATTACAACATCCTGAGCCAGGTGGCACCCAAAGGAGACGAGGAGGGCATCCCGGCCATCCCGATCGACGTGTCTGGGATACGGGTGAGTAAAGCATTCATCAGTACATCATTAACATGCACACACTCAGACAGCACTGAAAACACATGAACATCCCTCCGCCGCAGGAGAAAGACGATCTGAAGAGAGCCGAGTGTATGCTGGAGCAGGCCGAGCGGCTCGGATGTCGTCAGTTCGTCACGGCCACAGACGTGGTGCGAGGAAACCCCAAACTCAACCTGGCCTACGTGGCCAACCTCTTCAACAAGTACCCAGCTCTGAAGAAGCCCGAGAACCAGGACATCGACTGGAGCTCCATCGAGGGTGAGTCCGTCTGAGCCGGCAGATCATTCAGAAATAACATTCTTATAACATTAGCCAATCATACTCAAAACATTTTCTTAGCTGGGAAGTTCTCTGGTCTTTAATAATGTTCTCAAAATATTTGCACAAAAAAAATGTTATACACTATATTGCCAAAAGTATTGGCACCCCTTCTAATGAACAGGTTTAGTAATTTCTATGAGTACAAATCTTAATGTTAAAGCATATAATGATATTCTAGGAAATTGTGTGCTTCTAATATTATAGCAACAGTTTGGACTCTTTTCTATTCTAACATGACAATGTCTCTGTGTATAAGACAAGGTTCAAAAAGAAAATGATTGATTGAGTCAGTGTGGAAGAACTTGACTGGTCTGCATAAAACCAAGTCCTAATCCCAGTTTAACACCTCTGGTGTGACTGTAAATGCACAAAAACTCATCACCAAACACCAATGACTTGTACATATGGGTTCAGTCATTTTAGACACTTACAAAACTGCTGCAATAGAGTTGAAATACAATTTTTAAATACATCGTTGTTGCTACAGATTTGGAAGTGCCTTTTTCTGTTCTAAAGAAGGGGCGCCAATACTTTTGTCTATATAGTGTATGTACAAGTCATTGGTGTTTGGTGATGAGTTTTTGTCTCAAGGTCTGCATTAGAAGCACACAATTTCCTAGAATATCAGTATATGCTTTAACATTAAGATTTGTTCTCATAGAAATTACTAAAGTGTTCAAACCTGTTCATTAGAAGGGGGTGCCAATACTTTTGGCAATATAGTGTATATTGTACATATGTTTTAGTTGGACAGCCATGTAACATTTTTTAAATGTAACGACTTGTTTCAGAATGTTCAGAGAACATTTAAAAGTAACGTTCAAATAATGTTTGCAAAATGATACAATTCAAGGTTCCATTAACGTTTGTATCACCAAGAAGAAACATTTATAAAACATTAAAAAACTGGATGTTTTAAACACTCAGAGAACATTCAGAAATAACCTTTTTTATAACATTAGCAAAGTTCTCTGGTCTTTAATAATGTTCTCAAAACATTTGCACAATTTTTTTTTATACATTGTACATGTGTTTTAGTTGGACAGCCATGTAACATTTTTAAAATGTAACGACTTCAGAGAACATTTAAATGTAACGTTCGAATAATGATACAATTCAAGGTTCCATTAACATTTGTATCACCAAGAAGAAACATTTATAAAACATCAGAGAACATTCAGAAATAACCTTTTTTATAACTTATGCAAAACATTCTTCAAACATTTTTTTTTGTTAGTTGAGATGATCCTGATGTTTGAGCTGCAGGAATATAAATTGTGAAAAATGTAATATATATATATATTTTATTAAATAATTCTCTTCTGCTCACCAAGCCTGCATTTATTTGATCCAAAATACAGCAAAAACAGTCAAATTTTACTGTGATTTCAAAGCTGAACTTATAGCATCATTACTCCAGTCACATGATCCTTCAGAAATCATTCTAATATTCTGATTTGCTGCTCAAAAAAACATTTCTGATTATTATTATTATGTTGAAAACAGCTGAGCAGAATTTTTCAGGTTTCTTTGATGAATTGAAAGCTCAGAAGAACAGCATTTATCTGAAATAGAAATCTTTTGTAACATTATAAATGTCTTTATCATCACTTTTGATCAATTTAAAGCATCCTTGCTAAATAAAAATATTAATTTCTATAATTTCTTTCCCAAAAAAAATAAGAAACAATTATACCGACTCCAAGCTTTTGAATGGTATATTAGCGTATAATGTTACAAAAGCTTTTATTTCAGATAAACGCTGATCTTTGGAGTTTTCTGTTCATCAAAGAATCCTGAAATATTGATAATAATAATCAGAAATGTTTCTTGAGCAGCAAATCAGTATATTATTATGATTTCTGAAGATCATGTGACACTGAAGACTGGAGTAATGATGCTGAAAATACAGCTTTGATCACAGAAATAAATTACAGTTTAACATGCATTCAAATATAAAGCAGTTATTTTAAATAGTAAAAATATTTCATATTTTTTGCAGTACTTTGGATCAAATAAATGCAGGTTTGGTGACATTAAACATTACAAATCTTACTTTCCAAACACGTCTGACTGCTAGTGTCTCTGTAATGAAATGTCAGTATGAATTCAAGCAGTTAATGTGCTGTCATTCATACTGTATGTACAGTAATCCTCCTGTAATCTGAGCTTCTCAGAGATCATGTTAATCTGATGTGATGTGTTCTGATGTCTGTCAGGAGAGACCAGAGAGGAGCGGACCTTCAGGAACTGGATGAACTCGCTGGGCGTCAATCCACGCGTCAATCATCTCTACGTGTGAGTGTCATAAACACAAACAGCATAACATGTCTATGAATAAGAGTACATAAACATTAGTGCACACAAAAGAATTAGTGATGCACTGAAAGTTCCACAAACAAAAATAATGGTTTGGTTTCGTGATTGTTTTTAAACCCTTGTGCAACCTTATGGACATTCTCGGGAAACATTTAAAAAATTGGGGGGTGACAGTTAAGGGGTTAAAGGGATAGGTCACTTTGAAATTAAAATGTGGTATCTATCAGCTTACCCCAAGGGCATCCAAGATGTAGGTGTCTTTTTTTCTTCAGTAGATCCAATTTTGATGTTTTTAGGTCAAACCGTTCTAGTCTGTCAGTCATATAATGGCAGGTATAGGTCACTGTCTCTATAAGAGGAAAAAAGAACATGCACAGAGAAATCCAAATTAAACAATCCCCCATCGTAACTACACATTGATGGCCTAAGACACGAAACGAGCGGTTTGTGTGAGAAAACGAACAGTATTTATATCGTTTTTTACCTCTTGTACACAACCATGTCCAAGTGATCTGAGTGCGCACACACATCCGGTGTGTGACGTGTGTGTGCGCACGCTCTGGCAATGAGTGACGTATACGCGCGAGAGATCACTTCCGGCGCTTTCCGGCGCTTGCGCAGACTAACGCCCCATTCACACGGGCGTCGGCGTCAATGCCTCTCGTTGACTTTGAATGGAGTGACGTCAAGCGTTGCCGAACTGAATTGTGGGTCCGTCGCGTCGCATCACTGGCGCTGCTCGCGAAACTTTTCAACTTTTCAAGCGCCAACGGAGGCGTCAGCCAATCAGATCGCCTCATGCAAATACCCAATCCCGTTCATGCAACACCAGAGAAGTATGTGATTGGTTGTTGTAACTATGACGGCGCGTCAGCGCCACGCTTCAGACACGCCCTCCGTCAAGCGTTGACGCCGACGCCCCGTGTGAATGCAGCGTGAGCCAGAGCGCGCGCACACACACGTCACACACCGGATGTGTGTGTGCACTCAGATCACTTGGACATGGTTGTGTACAAGAGGTAAAAAACGATATAAATACTGTTCGTTTTCTCACACAAACCGCTCGTTTCGTGTCTTAGGCCATCAATGTGTAGTTACGATGGGGAATTGTTTAATTTGGATTTCTCTGTGCATGTTCTTTTTCCCTCTTATAGAGACAGTGACCTATACCTGCCATTATATGACTGACAGACTAGAACGGTTTGACCTAAAAACATCAAAATTGGATCTACTGAAGAAAAAAAGACACCTACATCTTGGATGCCCTTGGGGTAAGCTGATAGATACCACATTTTAATTTCAAAGTGAACTATCTCTTTAAGGTTACTGGAAGAACAATGGTTCATAACTTTAAGAGAACGTTCCCTGTCCGCTGGGATGTGATTTGAAACGCAGCCGAAGACGCTTGTTCTCTGTGTTCTTCAGGGATCTGGCCGATGCTCTGGTGATCTTCCAGCTCTATGAAAAGATCAAGGTTCCTGTGGACTGGGACAAGGTCAACAAACCACCGTATTCCAAACTGGGCAGCAACATGAAGAAGGTACAAATACATTAATGAAACGCTTCCAGTGAAAGAACCAGAGAACGTCTGCATTCACGTTCACTTAGGAAGGACCTACTCCGCTATTACAACATCATGCATTTAACAAAAACAAACAAAAGTATATTTTATACATATACACAGAAAAATAAGGGTTTAAAATTGTACCTTTTTGTAGCTTGTCCCTGGAGCAGTACTCTTAAAAGGATATATGTGTACCTTTTTTACCCCTAATAGGTACATATTAGTATCTTAGAGTAGTAATACGTACCCTTAAGATACCTATTAGGGGTAAAAAAGGTGCAAATATGTTCTTTTAAGAGTACTGCTGCAGGGACAAGCTACAAAAAGGTACAATTTTAAACCTTTATTTTTCTGTGTATAACTATAAAATGTTTGATAGATTTTGTAAAATATTTATTTATAATTTTAAAATATTTTTTATTATACATTATGTTATAATTAAATTTAATTTTACATTTATTCCTTAGCATTTTAATTTCCATCACTTCTTTATGCTCGCTATTTAACAAAAGCATTAACTTTTTGCATCTACGTTTGTTGTCTTTCATACAGCGAAGAAAAAAAATATTAATTATTATTCAGAACAGACTTGTTTGCCGCCAACATTCTATTAATTGAAATAAAGCTCAAATAAAGTAAATAGAAATATTATGATGTACTTCAAATTGTTTTTAACTCATCTATGTGCTAAAGGTTTTTCTCTAATTTATGTTTATTTTAAGCTGAAGCACTAAAAATATTACTAACTGGAAATAAAATAAATAATAAAACTGAACTAAAAATAAATTTAACCCAAATAGTAATATTTTGTAAAAAAAGAAAGACAAAAAAAGACAAAAACACATAATTTAACAAAAATTTAAATGCAAACAGAGTATAAAAATAGAAGCAAAATCATAATATTAATAAAAACTATATAATAAAAATAAATTAAACCTAAATAGTAATAGTTTGGGGGAAAAATGACCAAAGTACTTTAAAAATTACTAAAAATTGTAACAAAATCATTAAAATGAACACTTAAAATAAAACCTAAATCAAAATATCAATCAATATTATAATAGTATATAAACCATAATAAAAATAACAAACAGGAACTCAATCATCCACATACAAGCACGTTTTCCACACACACACACACACACACACACACACACACACACACACACACACACACTCACTCTCACAAACACGCACGCACAACATGCACGCACACACTCACTCACACACACACACACGCGCAGACACACACGCGCAGACACACACGCACACACTCACAAGTACACACACACTCACACTCTCTCTCTCACTCACTCATACGCGCACTCACACTCGCGCACACATACTCACTCACACACACACACACACACACACACACACACACACGTTGGTTTTTGTGGTTTATGGGGACTCTCCATAGGCGTAATGGTTTTTATACTGAACAAACTGTGTGTGCTATTGCCCTACACCTACCCTACACCTAAACTTAGCCCTCACAGGAGACTGTGTGCATTTTTAGATTTTCAAAAATACACCATTTAGTATGTTTTTTAAGCCTTTTGAATTACGGGGACATAGGCAGTGTCCTCATAAACCACCTTCAAATTGTAATACCTCTGTCATACCCATGTTATTATACAAATTTTGTCCCCGTAAACCACAAAAACCAGTACACACTCACACTCTCTCTCTCTCTCACACACACACACACACACTCTCTCTCTCTCTCTCTCTCACACACGCGCACACACACACACTCACTCACACACACACACACACACACTCACACGTGTGTAACTGGAGTGTTGTGTGCTGCAGCTGGAGAACTGTAACTACGCGGTGGAGCTGGGGAAGAAGGAGGCCAAGTTCTCTCTGGTGGGCATCGCTGGTCAGGATCTGCACGAAGGCAATCGGACGCTGACGCTCGCTCTGCTCTGGCAGCTCATGAGGAGGTCAGACACGCAAACACGTGATCATACGCTTCAGAAACACACAAACACACGCTTGAGATCCACACGTCTCGCTCATCTTCTGTCTGCAGGTACACACTCAACATCTTGGAGGATCTGGGCGACGGGCAGAAGGTCATCGACGACACCATCGTGACCTGGGTTAACGACGCACTCAGACAGGCCGGCAAAGGCACCATCAGCGGCTTTAAAGTAAGCAGCTCACGCTCACCGTGAAGAAAACACGTGCTCCTTCTGTATCACAACTGACCTCTTCTGTTATGATTCTACAGGACGGATCCATAAGCAGCAGCATGCCTGTCCTGGACCTGATTGACGCCATCCAGCCCGGCTCCATCCGCTACGACCTTCTCAAGACAGAAGACCTGACAGACGAAGAGAAACTCAATAATGCAAAGTACGTCACAGTCACACTCCTCGTTAGCATATTAATGAACATTAAACAGATGTTCTGGGTTCAAAATGAGTTCAGCGGGACACGCAGAAAAATATTTCACTTAAAAGTCTACAATTTTCTTTAAAGTCAGAATGACAAGAAACTCAGAATTTCGAGAATTAATTCAGAATTGCAAGATAGAAACTCAGAACTACGAGAAAAAGGTCCGAATTATGAAATATGAATTCAGAATTATGAGAAAAAACTGAATTGCGAGATATAAACTCAGATTTGCGAGATATAAACTCAGAATTACAAGAAAGTCAGAAATTTGATAAAATCAGAATTGCAAGATATAAACTCGAACTGCAAGAAAAAAAAGTCAAATTGCGAAATATAAACTCAAGTCAGAATTATGAAATAATTATAAGAAAAATCTGAATTGTGAAATATAAAGTCAGAATTACAATAATGTCAGAATCACAATAAAGTCAGAATTACAATAAAGTCAGAATTGTGAAATATAAACTCAGAATTACAATAAAGTCAGAATTGCGAGATATAAACTCAGAATTACAATAAAGTCAGAATTACAATAAAGTCAGAATTACAATAAAGTCAGAATTGCGAGATATAAACTCAGAATTACAATAAAGTCAGAATTACAAGAAAGTCAGAATTGCGAGATATAAACTCAGAATTGCTAGAGAAAGTCAGAATTGCGAGATATAAACTCAGAATTACAATAAAGTCAGAATTACAATAAAGTCAGAATTACAATAAAGTCAGAATTGCGAGATATAAACTCAGAATTACAAGAAAGTCAGAATTGCGAAATATAAACTCAGAATTACAAGTCAGAATTGTGAAATATAAAGTCAGAATTACAATAAAGTCAGAATTGCGAGATATAAACTCAGAATTACAATAAAGTCAGAATCACAATAAAGTCAGAATTGCGAGATATAAACTCAGAATTACAATAAAGTCAGAATCACAATAAAGTCAGAATTACGATATAAACTCAGAATTACAATAAAGTCAGAATTGTGAAATATAAAGTCAGAATTACAATAAAGTCAGAATTACAAGAAAGTCAGAATTGCGAGATATAAACTCAGAATTGCTAGAGAAAGTCAGAATTGCGAGATATAAACTCAGAATTACAATAAAGTCAGAATTGTGAAATATAAACTCAGAATTACAAGAGAGTCAGAATTACAATAAAGTCAGAATTGCGAAATATAAACTCAGAATTACAAGTCAGAATTGCTAAATATAAAGTCAGAATTACAAGAAAGTCAGAATTGTGAAATATAAAGTCAGAATTACAATAAACTCAGAATTACAAGAAAGTCAGAATTGCGAGATATAAACTCAGAATTGCTAGAGAAAGTCAGAATTGCGAGATATAAACTCAGAATTACAATAAAGTCAGAACTGTGAAATATAAACTCAGAATTACAAGAAAGTCAGAATTACAATAAAGTCAGAATTGCGAAATATAAACTCAGAATTACAATAGTCAGAATTACAAGTCAGAATTGCAAAATATAAAGTCAGAATTACAAGAAAGTCAGAATTGTGAAATATAAACTCAGAATTACAATAAAGTCAGAATTACAAGAAAGTCAGAATTGCGAGATATAAACTCAGAATTGCTAGAGAAAGTCAGAATTGCGAGATATAAACTCAGAATTACAATAAAGTCAGAATTGTGAAATATAAACTCAGAATTACAATAAAGTCAGAATTACAAGAAAGTCAGAATTGCGAGATATAAACTCAGAATTGCTAGAGAAAGTCAGAATTGCGAGATATAAACTCAGAATTACAATAAAGTCAGAATTGTGAAATATAAACTCAGAATTACAAGAAAGTCAGAATTACAAGAAAGTCAGAATTGCGAGATATAAACTCAGAATTGCTAGAGAAAGTCAGAATTGCGAGATATAAACTCAGAATTGCTAGAGAAAGTCAGAATTGTGAAATATAAACTCAGAATTGCTAGAGAACCCCAGAACTGCACAAACTCTGTTGAGAATGAAGCAGCATGTCAAACTCAGCGATGCGTGTTCTCAGGTACGCGATCTCTATGGCGAGGAAGATCGGAGCGCGGGTGTATGCGCTGCCGGAGGATCTGGTGGAGGTCAAGCCCAAGATGGTGATGACGGTGTTCGCCTGCCTCATGGCTCGAGGAATGAGACAAATCTAGAAGCGCAGGATCATACGCCTGCTTTTATATGTCATTCATGCCTTTTATTGTTCTTGCTCAAGTTATTGGGTTCCCAACATCATGCAGATATCATGAAAGTTCTATAGAGAATATAAATAAACCGTTCTTGACACTCAGATGAATAATACATCAATTCATTCAAAATATATATAAATGACATGCAAATTCACTGTCTTCATTAACCTCAGGCTTCTCCGGTGTTACAGCAAAGGTCATGTCTGTTTATGTCTTTGGGCACTGTGTGCATATTTGGAATACAACGCCCTGTTTTGCTTTTGTTGTTCAGATACTTCAGCCTACAAATATTAATAAACACACGGACAGTCTCAGAATCCCATGTACATGTTCAAATGGAAGTGAATGTGCTAATAAAAAACATTTTTTAACTCAAGTGTTTGTGTTTGTTTCATACTATTAGGTAACATTTTAAAATAAGATCATATTAGTTAATGCAACAACTAACAAACTAACTGTTCATTGTATAGCTCAGGTCCACTGAATAAAATTAACATACAACTTTGATTTTAATAATCAATTATTAGCAATGGATGCACTGCAGTGAATGGGTGCCGTCAGAATGAGAGTCTGATACAAACATCACAGCACTCCAGTCCATCAGTTAACATCTGGATTAAAATATAATATTGATTAAAATGGTATAATATATAAATGAAACATGCATTTTTTTTATATTCACGATTTCTAGTAGCCTATTTGTACAGGCTTTACATTTTATATTTCAATGTGGTAATTAGCAATTGATTTAATTTTATCTTTTGAACAGATTACGTGACAGCATTAATTAAAGTTTCTTAGAAATCAATGTATCTGCTCCATCAAGCCACATCCTATAATATCTGTCATAACTCAAATTAATGCACGGCTCAGATTAACTGTATAGCATGTGTGTAAGACTCAAATACAATTATAAAGTTATTATTTTATCATGAATAAATATTTCAATGCGTAAAACTGGCTGTGTCTATAGTATTATAGACTACATAACATTATTTTTCAATTATTATTATTTTAAATTACTGTCCCTGGATCAGTAGGGTACTCTTGTAATAAAGCAGCAGTGGCTGAAACAGATTTTAAGTATCAATTCTGCTTAAAAAGATGCAATATAGTCCTGTTTACATGAAATAAGCGAAATATGATGTGAGAGACGACAGGAGATGCACTTTTTCACTGAGGAAGAGTTATTATGGATTATGGACTCTATGTATTTTAGTTAAAAACATCTTAATGCTGGATTTGTCTCAGGTTTTGTCTTCTCCAGATGTTAACTGATGGACTGGAGTGCTGT
Organism: Aspiorhynchus laticeps; assembly: GCA_023376895.1. NCBI lineage: Eukaryota > Metazoa > Chordata > Actinopteri > Cypriniformes > Cyprinidae > Aspiorhynchus > Aspiorhynchus laticeps. Next base: position 856,569 of record CM041799.1, read on the forward strand.
GATGTTTTTATCAGACTCTCATTCTGACGGCACCCATTCACTGCAGAGCATCCATTGCTGAGACACTGATGCAGAGACACATTTCTACAAACCTGATGAAGAAACAAACTCATCTACACTATATTGCCAAAAGTATTGGCACCCCCTTCTTTAGAACAGATGCACTTCCAAATCTGTGGCAACAACGATGGAAACATAATTCATGTATTTAATAATTGTATTTCATCTCTGTTCAACAGTTTTGTAAGTGTCTAAAATGACTGAACCCATATGTACAAGTCACTGGTGTTTGGTGATGAGTTTTTGTGCATTTACAGTCACACCAGAGGTGTTAAACTGGGATTAGGACTTGGTTTTATGCAGACCAGTCAAGTTCTTCCACACGGACTCAATCAATCATTTTCTTTTTGAACCTTGTCTTATACACAGAGACATTGTCATGTTAGAATAGAAAAGAGTCCAAACTGTTGCTATAATATTAGAAGCACACAATTTCCTAGAATATCATTATATGCTTTAACATTAAGATTTGTACTCATAGAAATTATTAAACCTGTTCATTAGAAGGGGTGCCAATACTTTTGGCAATATAGTATAGTGTGCACTACTAGGCCACCGTATTAAACCGATCTGATGTGGCTGTTAAGAAATTACATACATTAACATTGACTTTCTGTAAAACGGAGCCAAATAAATCCACTTTAAATGCATGAGTTTACAGACACACAAACTGAAGCACGTCGTCTGAGAACGTATAAGTAACCTTTACTTTAATGGACAAATAATATGGCATTTGGGATCAAAACAGGTCACAATAGTGGAGCATGTTATACATGTAAGAACTGAAAACAGAGGACGTTTGCACGCCGTTGTGAGGTGAAAGGCTAAACACTCATGTGCTTCGATTTGAGGAGAGACTCAGCTTTAGTCCTTGAGTTCATTTGGCCGTCTTGGCCTCGGCCGGCATCTCTCCGTTATCCAGAGTCTTGAGGAGGCGGAAGAGACCGGCGGCTTCACGGATTCGACTGAACTCGATGCAGAAGGCCTGCACCTCGATGAACAGATCCTGGACGTTAATGATCTTATTCCTGATGAGGGACTGGAGGAAGACGCACACCAGACGCACCAGACGGTTCTTCAGGAGACACAACAGACAATCACTTTCCATCACAATATAACACACTTTCCACTGTAGATTCTTCAGAGCATCTGATCAATGGTTTAAAATCCTTGTTACAATAGACACATGTGACCCTGGAACCAGTCATAAGGGTACATTTTTTGTAATTGAGATGTATGCATCATCTGAAAGCTGAATAAATAATATTTCCATTGATGTATGGTTTGTTATGATAGGACGATATTTGGCTGAGATACAACTATTTGAAAATCTGGAATCTGAGGAAGGGGTGGGCGATATGGAAAAAATATCATATCAAAAAAAAAAAAAAAAATTTAATTTTTTTTTTTTTTAATATCATGATTCTTTGTAATGTTGGTTTTACTATTTTGCAAGTTGTCTGAGCATTACAGCCAAACTAATTTCCCTGTTATAAAGACAAAGCCTTTAATGTAGCAAACTAAAAAAAAGGTAGATATTTAGGCCAAAGTGGGCGAATATAAAAATCATTATTATTTTATCTTTGCTATTAAAACAAACACAAAGATACACATTACAAATACACATAATATACAAATAAAACAAACAGTGCTTTGTTTTCAGGTGCAATAGGTGTATTTAGCAGCATTCAAGAAACAATGAACAAATATAAAACACTATATAGATTGATTCCTATTAAAGCGACTGTATTAAATTCTTCAGTCAAGAGCACTGAGTGATTTTTCTCTTCATGTTTGGTTGTTTTATTAACATTAAAGGAATAGGTCACCTTTCTGTCAATTCTGTCATAGTGTTTTATTTTTATACCATCATTTACTCGCTCAAAAGTTGTTTTAAACCTGTATTAATTTCGTTCATGTGCTGAACACAAAAGAAGATATTATGAAGAACGTGGAAAACCAAACAGTTGCTGGTCCACAATGACCTCCATAGGATTTTTTCCTAAAGTCAATGTGGACCAGCAACTATATTTTATTCAAAATATCTTCTTTTGTGTTCAGCACATGAACGAAATTAATACAGGTTTGTGACGACGTGACAGTGAGTAAATAATGACAGAAATTTCATTTTAGGGTGTACTGTCCCTTTAAAGGGATAGTTCACTTTGAAATTAAAATGTGGTATCTATCAGCTTACCCCAAGGGCATCCAAGATGTAGGTGTCTTTTTTTCTTCAGTAGATCCAATTTTGATGTTTTTAGGTCAAACCGTTCTAGTCTGTCAGTCATATAATGGCAGGTATAGGTCACTGTCTCTATAAGAGGGAAAAAGAACATGCACAGAGAAATCCAAATTAAACAATTCCCCATCGTAACTACACATTGATGGCCTAAGACACGAAACGAGCGGTTTGTGTGAGAAAACGAACAGTATTTATATCGTTTTTTACCTCTTGTACACAACCATGTCCAAGTGATCTGAGTGCGCGCACACATCCGGTGTGTGACGTGTGTGTGCGCGCGCTCTGGCTCACGCTGCATTCACACGGGGCGTCGGCGTCAACGCTTGATGGAGGGCGTGTCTGAAGCGTGGTGCTGACGCAACTTTTCAAGCGCCAACGGAGGCGTCAGCCAATCAGATCGCCTCATGCAAATACCCAATCCCGTTCATGCAACACCAGAGAAGTATGTGATTGGTTGTTGTAACTATGACGGCGCGTCAGCACCACGCTTCAGACACGCCCTCCGTCAAGCGTTGACGCCGACGCCCCGTGTGAATGCAGCGTGAGCCAGAGCGCACACACACGTCACACACCGGATGTGTGTGTGCACTCAGATCACTTGGACATGGTTGTGTACAAGAGGTAAAAAACGATATAAATACTGTTCGTTTTCTCACACAAACCGCTCGTTTCGTGTCTTAGGCCATCAATGTGTAGTTACGATGGGGAATTGTTTAATTTGGATTTCTCGGTGCATGTTCTTTTGCCCTCTTATAGAGACAGTGACCTATACCTGCCATTATATGACTGACAGACTAGAACGGTTTGACCTAAAAACATCAAAATTGGATCTACTGAAGAAAAAAAGACACCTACATCTTGGATGCCCTTGGGGTAAGCTGATAGATACCACATTTTAATTTCAAAGTGAACTATCCCTTTAATGACAGTCGGCTGCATATCTAGTACTGTCCCTTTAAGAGCTGAACGCATCTAATATACAGACACACATCTGTTTACTTTATTTTAGACATAACCAACTGAGTCTATATGTAAACCTTGTGTGTTTTGACAGTATTAGCGCAAAAGATAACTTAGTAATCTGACAGCTTTTGTGCTGCAGGGTCACATATGATTATGTACGCTATTATGTGGCCAAATAACTGCTGTAACATTGTATCTATATAACGTATAATGTAATTAACACCAAATCAGATGGGTTGAGACTGACTGCATATATTTTAAATATTTAAAATTCATATTGTAAGTTTTAAAATAATATTACCGGTCATTAAATTCATTTAGAAAATATTATTTTCTAAATAATGTCAGGATATGCTATCCAGCATAATAACGTTTGCTCTACTATAAATGTGCTGAATGAATGTTTCTAACTAGTTTTGGCTGTTGATTCCAAAAATAGTGTGTTTTGTTGTTTCACATCATACTTTCTCACTAAATATGATGTGTTTTGAAGCATTTCTGCTTTTGAGAATCGTTTATGTGGTGAATTAGTCTTGTATTCTCCATTAATCAGCAGAAAAACACCACAAACACATGATTCCTGTCTGAATCTGAGCCACATTATAATGGTTTCTCAGCCTATTTTCACACGTATGACAATATTTGATGCCTGATCCTGATTTCAAGGTCAGAATTATGATCAGAGACAGAAGCAAAAAAAGCTTATTTGTGTCCCTGGAGCACAAAAGCAGTCATAAGTAACACGTATATTTGTAGCAATAGACAGCAATACATTGTATGAGTCAAAATTATCCATTTTTCTTTAATGCCAAAAATCATTAGGATATTAAGATCATGTTCCATGAAGATATTTTGTACATTTCCTACCGTAAATATATCAAAACTTAATTTTTGATTAGTAATATGCATTGCTAAGACTTCATTTGAACAACTTTAAAGATGATTTTCTCAATATTTAGATTTTTTTGCACCCTCAGATTCCAGATTTTCAAATATTATCCTATCATAACAAACCATACATCAATGCAAAGCTATTTATTCAGCTTTCAGATGATGCATAAACCTCAATTTCACAAAACTGACCCTTATGACTGGTTTTGTGCTCCAGGGTCACATATATTTACTTGTGTTTATGTAAAGTTATTTTTCCAGTCCTAAGTTAGATTATGCATTTTGAACACTTTAAAACCACAATTCTGACATTTGACTGCTTTAGTCATTTTGATAAGTGCATTAAAACAGATACATGCATAAAAATTTATAATTCTGAAAAAAAAAAAATATTGATGTTTTTGAACTCAGAATCATCAAATAAAGTAATATTATGCCTTTTTTTTTTTTTTTTTGCAAATAACCAAAAATGTTGTTTTTTTTGCATAATGAAAATATATATAGTCATAACACTTATTTTTTTCACTCATCTCCATACAGATTCAGACCTATTCTATTCCATAACCCTGTTGATTAATAATGCTTTCCTGAAGATCATGTGTACTGAATGCACGAGTCAGTCCTGGCCTGTAAATGACGCTCACACAGGTGCATCATGGTCCGTGTGAGGTGTGTGTTTACCTGCATGTATTTGTCTTTGATCTGCTCACATGTGGAGATGCAGTTGGAGATGTAGAGATGGATGAACTCAGGAGGAAGATCCACTGCTGTCGTTAATCTACAGGTTAAAGAACAAACATTCACACATCTATGAAATCCCTTTTATTTTTTTCCAAATTCTGTATTTTCCGTTTTAATTTTTCTGGACTCCTTTTTAATGGTCAAATTAAATTTTATTAATCAAAAAGCATGTCTAATTAATTATTAAATGAATTAATTAGACATTAATTATTAAAAGTGTAACAAAAATGACGTTTAGGGCCGTATGAAATGTTTTATTGTTACCAAATTCTGTGTTTTAACGTCTGATTATTTGAATGCATACAAAAATTTTTATTTAATGCCCTAAACATGTCATTTTTGTTACTCTTCTAATAAATTAATGTTAAATTGTATAAGTTTCATGATTTTAATTAATTAGACATGCTTTTTGATTAATACAATTTAATTTGACCATTAAAAAGAGTCCAGAAAAATTTAACGGATTTCATAAAGCCCTGTTTATGGCTCATCTGCACTGAATTAAACCAGACGAGAGGACGAGGAGCACCTGTTGACCACCTCCATGGAGTGCAGCGACATGTCCATGTTGACCAGGACAGAGAAATACTCCGTGATCTGGCTGGACGACATCAGCTTCAGGAGCATCTCGATGGCCACCAGAGGGTTGTTCTCAACCAGGTCCGGTAGCTTGGCTGGAGTCAGACCGATGTGGTAAACCAGCTTTGGGTCCTTCTCCAGTTCACCGAGCAGCTGATGAGAGAGAGAGAGAACCGTGAGGAACCATGAGGAACCGTGAGGAAACATGAGGAACCATGAGGAACCGTGAGGAACCATGAGGAACCATGAGGATCCGTGAGGAACTGTGAGGAACCGTGAGGAACCATGAGGAACCGTGAGGAACCATGAGGATCCGCGAGGATCCGTGAGGAACCGTGAGGAACCATGAGGAACCGTGAGGAACCGTGAGGATCCGTGAGGAACTGTGAGGAACCGTGAGGAACCATGAGGAACCGTGAGGAACCGTGAGGAACCATGAGGATCCGTGAGGAACCATGAGGATCCGTGAGGAACCGTGAGGAACCATGAGGAACCGTGAGGAACCGTGAGGAACCGTGAGGATCCGTGAGGAACCGTGAGGAACCATGAGGAACCATGAGGATCCGTGAGGAACCATGAGGAACCGTGAGGAACCATGAGGAAACAAGAGGAACCATGAGGAACCGTGAGGAACCATGAGGATTCGTGAGGATTCGTGAGGAACCATGAGGATCCGTGAGGAACCATGAGGAACCGTGAGGAACCATGAGGAACCGTGAGGAACCGTGAGGTTCCGTGAGGATCCGTGAGGAACCGTGAGGAACCATGAGGAAACGTGAGGAACCATGAGGAACCATGAGGAACCGTGAGGAACCGTGAGGAACCATGAGGAAACAAGAGGAACCATGAGGAACCTTGAGGATCCGTGAGGAACCATGAGGATCCGTGAGGAACCATGAGGATCCGTGAGGAACCGTGAGGAAACAAGAGGAACCGTGAGGAACCGTGAGGAACCGTGAGGATCCGTGAGGAACCGCTCATCACTCAAGAACACATTCACTTCAAAAGAAAATATGATAAACTGTTAAGTATTTATACATTGTTGCAATGCCTTTTATGTATTACAGTAATGAATATTTAATGTGGAATAAACAAGAAAAATGTACACTACCATTCAGGTAAGATTTTTAATGGCTGCATTTATTTGATCAAAAATACAGTAAAAATTATGAAATATTATTATGATTTAAAATATCAATTTTCTATGTGAATATGTGTTAAGCTGTAATTTATTTCTGTGATCAAAGCTGTATTTTCAGCATCATTACTGCAGTCTTCAGTGTCACATGATCTTCAGAAATCATAATAATATGCTGATTTCTGATTATTATCAATGTTGCTGCACAATATTTTTGTGGAAACTGATATATTCATTTTTCAGGATTCACAGATGAATAGAAAGTACAGCATTTATTTAAAATAGAAATATTTTGTAACATTAGAAATTCAAATGTCTTTACAGACACTTTTGATCAATTTAATACATCACTTATGAATAAAAGTATTAAAAATAATGATTTTACTGACCCCAAACTTTAATGATACTGTATATTTTGCTTGTGAAGACATTCATTATCGCAATACGCAAGTAATTTTTAATAAGCATAAAGGCAGTGCAACAAACACTAACATGACGTTTCAATACTTTACAATTTAAATAAGATATATGATTATTTTGTGCAGCACAACTGTTTTCAACATTGATAATAATCAGAAATGTTTCTTGAGCAGCAAATCAGCATATTATTATGATTTCTGAAGATCATGTGACACTGAAGACTGCTTTGATCACAGCAATCAATTACAGTTTAACAGCTTAATTGCCACAAAAATAATGCCACGATGCAAAAATCCTTAGCATTAAGCCATATCGTTGCTATGCAGTTGCTAGGGTGCTCTGGGTGGTTGCTAGGGTGTTGATATGCGGTTGCTAGGGTACTCAGGGTAGTTGCTAAGGTGTTGCTATGCGGTTGGTGAGGTACCAAGATCGGTTGCTAGGGTGTTGCTATGAGGTTGCTAGGGTGACTGGGGTGGTTACTAAGGTGTTGCTATGCGGTCGCTAGGGTGACTGGGGTGGTTGCTAAGGTGTTGCTATGCGGTTGCTAGGGTGCTCTGGGTGGTTGCTAGGGTGTTGATATGCGGTTGCTAGGGCACTCAGGGTAGTTGCTAAGGTGTTGCTATGCGGTTGGTAAGGTACCAAGGTCAGTTGCTATGCGGTTGCTAGGGTGACTGGGGTGGTTGCTAAGGTGTTGCTATGCGGTTGCTAGGGTGACTGGGGTGGTTGCTAAGGTGTTGCTATGCAGTTGCTAGGGTGCTCTGGGTGGTTGCTAGGGTGTTGATATGCGGTTGCTAGGGCACTCAGGGTAGTTGCTAAGGTGTTGCTATGCGGTTGGTAAGGTACCAAGGTCAGTTGCTATGCGGTTGCTAGGGTGACTGGGGTGGTTGCTAATGTGTTGCTATGCGGTTGCTAGGGTGACTGGGGTGGTTGCTAAGGTGTTGCTATGCAGTTGCTAGGGTGCTCTGGGTGGTTGCTAGGGTGTTGATATGCGGTTGCTAGGGTACTCAGGGTAGTTGCTAAGGTGTTTCTATGCGGTTGCTAAGGTACCAAGGTCGGTTGCTAGGGTGTTGCTAGGGTGACTATGGGGGTTGCTATGCGGTTGCTAGGGTGACTGGGATGGTTGCTAAGGTGTTGAGGTAAGAGCTGATTTTTATCAGGTTTGAATAAGAGCTGATAAAATGTAAAAACTGTAACTTGAATGCAATGTAAGTCGCTTTGGATAAAAGTGTCTGCTAAATGCATAAATGTAAATGTGTTGCTATGCAGTTGCTAGGGTGCTCTGGGTGGTTGCTAGGGTGTTGATATGCGGTTGCTAGGGTGACTATGGGGGATGCTATGCGGTTGCTAGGGTGACTGGGATGGTTGCTAAGGTGTTGCTAGGATAATGAGTTGGATGTGTTGAGGAAAGGTGTCTGACCTGCGTCTGCTGTGCGGCTGATAGAGGACTCTTGAAGGCTTTGGCCATGAGGCGCTTGATCTCCACTCCGGTGCCGTTGCGCACACACATGGACCGGTCCCACTGTATCCGGTGATCCGGCTCACACGGGTTGAGCCACGACAGCTCGTCCTCACACACCAGCAGCGGCGGAGCGGGCCGGATGAACTCGGGACGGAAGTGGCCTGAGAGACGGGACGAAACCAGCCGTTTAACATCAGCAGACGCACACGAGTTAACCCTTTAACTGCCAGCCCTCATATTAAACATAGGCGTGAAAGTGCACAATCCAAACTTAAAATTGTTATAATTCATGAACGCTTTCGAATACAGACCTTTTTAAAGAAGACAATCAGTAGATTATTGCAACATTATATTATTATTACTAAGCTGAATAAATAAGCTTTCCATAGTTTGTACAATATTTGTCTGAGAACTATTTGTAAATCTGGAATCTGAGGGTGCAAAAAAATCTAAATATTGAGAAAATCATCTTTAAAGTTGTTCAAATGAAGTTCTTAGCAATGCATATTACTAATCAAAAATTAAGTTTTGATATATAAATATTTTACATAACATTATAAAATTAAAGCCTTATGTCTAAATAAGTTATGTTCCAAATTTGAAGTTGATATTAAAAAATTGAGGTTCATGTGAGATTTTATTCAGGGTGTTATACCACAAACAGCCACCGGGTGCCATCCGAACTCCATTGAATATTTTTAAAGCATTTTTCTATTACAAATGTCTACATTTCTCTAAATATTGCTTATCTCACAAAATATGAAATCTTGAGACTCAGACCTTTTGAATGATATGTTTTATGTCAAGATTCTAAAAAGTTTTGATTGTAGAAGACTGTAACAATATGACACTTGACTCCGCCCACTAAGGGGGAGGAGACCGTCACCAGATTTCCATGGTAACACAATGTCCAATTTCAAAATAGTTCTCACAGGATGAATCTTGAGCTTCTAAGATTTTTAATTCTGATATAAGTGTCAATTTTTTTAAATTGAGATTTATGCATCATCTGAGAGCTGAATAAATATATTTCCATTGATGTATGGTTTGTTATGATTGCACAATATTTGTAAATCTGGAATCTGAGGGTGCAAAAAAATCTAAATATTGAGAAAATCACCTTTAAAGTTGTTCAAATGAAAATCTTAGCAATGCATATTACTAATCAAAAATTAAGTTTTGATATATTTACGGTAGGAAATTTACTAAATATCTTCATGGAACATGATCTTAATATCCTAATGATTTTTGTCATGAAAGAAAAATTGATAATTTTGACTCATACAATGTATATATAATATACCTGTGCTGCTTATGACTGCTTTTGTGCTCCAGGGACACAAATATAATTTATGGTGACTACTAAAATATGTGATAGGGAAAAAAGACAATGAATAAAAGAGCACCAAGCGTTCCACAGGGGGGACGGTGATCATTAATTCACCTCCAGAATGAATATTTCCCGATAATTTCACCTCCGTGTCATCTAAGATGTTCATGTCTTTCTTTCTTAAGTCACAAAGAAATTAAGTTTTTTGAGGATTTTTCTCCATATAGTGGACTTCAACGCAGCTTCAAAGAGCTCTACACGACCCCAGCCGAGGAATAAGAGTCTTATCAAACACAACCATTGCTCACTTTCTGAAAATAATTCATATTTATACACTTTTTAACCTCGAATGCTCGTCTTGCACAAGCTCGATCTCACGCATTACGTAATCACGTTGAAAAGGTCACGCGTGACAACCCTGTGTTTACAAAGCGGATGTGCAAAAAAAAAATCATTTGAGGTTAATTAACTGTCACCGTATACGGGACGCCTAAGTTTACTTCACTATATTACACTTAAATCCTAATGTAATCATGACAAACTATATATCATTGGAAAGGTCTAAGTCTCCTAAATAGATATATTACCATTTTTTGTTGTTACAAATTATGTAGGAACAGTAATAGATTAATTTATGACAAGAGTGCACCAAGCGTCTGATAAATCAACATCATCACAGTTCTGAGCTTAGTCACAAAAAGTCTTTATATCCTTGCCTTTCCCCATCACATGTTTTAGCAATCATCATAAGTTATATATCATTTGAAAGGTTAAAATCTCAAAATTCATGCCGTGAAAACCATTTTGAAATCAAACATTGCGTTACTATAGAAACGGTACTTCAAAATGTTTTAGGCTCCTCCCCCTTAGCGGCGGTGTCATATTACAAAACGTATTACGGTCTTTTAGAATCAAAACTTTTTATAATCTTGACAAAATACATATCGTTGGAAAGGTCTGAGTCTCAAGAGTCTCATATTTGGTGGTTATTTTGTTATAGATGTAATATTGAGAGAGAAATTGATAGATTTGTGACAGAAATGCATAAAAAAATAATTCAATGGAGTTTCAATGGCACCCGGTGGCTGTTTGTGGTATAACGCCTAAACAAAATTGCATATGAACCTCAATTTTTTTTATATCAACTTCAAATTTGGAACACAACTTATGTAGACATATGGCTTTAATTTTATAGCAATTTTGGATTTTTAACTATTTTTTTAAATATTTATTTTATATAAAATAAAATAAAAATAGTATAATACATTTTCTTTACAGTAAATTTAAACTTCTATAACTTTTTAATACTTGAATTTTATTAAATGATTTCACTTCTGTAATAATCTGCTAATTGTCTTCTTTAAAAAGAGACCAAACGTATGTCTGTATTCAAAAGCATTCATGAATTATAATAATTTAAGTTTGGATACTGCACTTTCTTGTGAATTTTCAAAAACGGGGATGACAGTTAAGGGGTTAAAAAGTATAATAAATTGTAATGATTTTCAGAAAATGAGCGATGGTTGTGCTAGATAGGACTCTTATTCCTCGGCTGGGATCGAGTAGAGCTGCATTTTAACCTTCAATCCGTTGATCTCCATTGTAGTCCACTATATGGAGAAAAATCCTGGAATGTTTTCCTCAAAAAACGTAATTTCTTTGTGACTGAAGAAAGAAAGACATGAACATCTTGGATGACACGGAGGTGAAATTATCATTCTTCTCCTTTAAAAACCCATCAGAAAGACGAGCAGCATCACACTCACTCTCCAAAGGCGGCCGCGGCCCGGTCACCAGCGACTCTGTGATCTGATTGGCCACGGAGCTGTCGAAGCCCGAGTTGGAGGAGTCTGGGTCGGGGTCGCTGAGCATGCTGGGAAAACCGGCCTTACTCTGAGTGGGCAGCTCCGACTGACGCTCTGAACGAAAGACACAAATCATTATACATCTCTAAATTATCACTCAGCTCTTTATATAAAGCTGGATATAAAACAACAGCCAACTCTCAAACTCAAAAAGCTCAAAAATATTTCACCCACTGCTTCTCTAAACATTTGAAAAATGGCGGTACAGAATTTCAGCTTCAATAAGAACCACATCGGTCTAATTTAATCAATCTTGAGCACTTTTGCACACATTTGAAAAGATGATTTTAGCACAAGGCTAAAACTTTTAGGTGAAACTAAACGGATATCAGATATGAGTCTGTCAAAAGTTTGAAATAATTAAGATTTTTTACTGCTTTTGAAAGAAGTCTGCTCACTAAGGCTGCATTTATTTAATCAAAAATACTTAAAAAATGTGAAATATTATTATGATTTCAAATATCAGTTTTCTATGTGAATATCTATTAAACTGTAATTTATTTCTGTGATCAAAGCTGTATTTTCAGCATCATTACTGCAGTCTTCAGTGTCACATGATCTTCAGAAATCATAATAATATGCTGATTTGAAACATTTTTGATTATTAACAATGTTGAAAACATGAATATTTTTATGGAAACCGTGATGCATTTTATTTTTCAGGATTCACAGATGAATAGAAAGTTCAAAAGAACAGCATTTATTTGAAATAGAAATCTACTGTAACATTATAAATGTCTTTAATGTCACTTTTGATCAATTTAATGCATCCTTGATAAATAAGTGTTAAATAAAAAAAATCTTTTGTATATTTTGCTTCCCAATGAAAATACTCAGCACTGTAATATACATGTTATTTTTAATAAGCATAAATTAAAGGCAGTACAACAAGTGCTATAATATTATATGCATAATATGATGTTTGTAATATTATAAACGTCTTTACTGTAACATTGATCAATTTAATAAGTGTTAATTACTATTAAGTGTTAAATTGCCTGCTTTGTTGAAGAAAAGTAGTATCTTATGAATGATAATATATGACAGTTTCCACAAAAATATTGTGCAGCACAACTGTTTTCAACATTGTTAATAATCAGAAATGTTTCAAATCAGCATATTATTATGATTTCTGAAGATCATGTGACACTGAAGACTGCAGTAATGATGCTGAAAATACAGCTTTGATCACAGAAATAAATTACAGCTTAATAGATATTCATATAGAAGTGAATGTAAACAGACAGAATCGGATCAGTGCATGAAGTCTCAGTGTAAACACAGCGGTATAAACAGCATGTTTTAGAGCAGTTGTGTAAGTGAATGTAAACAGACAGAATCGGATCAGTGCATGAAGTCTCAGTGTAAACACAGTGGTATAAACAGCATGTTTTAGAGCAGTTGTGTAAGTGAATGTAAATATCAGAATCGGATCAGTGCATGAAGTCTCAGTGTAAACACAGCGGTATAAACAGCATGTTTTAGAGCAGTTGTGTAAGTGAATGTAAACAGACAGAATCGGATCAGTGCATGAAGTCTCAGTGTAAACACAGCGGTGTAAACAGCATGTTTTAGAGCAGTTGTGTAAGTGAATGTAAACATCAGAATCGGATCAGTGCATGAAGTCTCAGTGTAAACACAGTGGTATAAACAGCATGTTTGTACCGGCGAGCGCCAGCTGCAGTCCGCTGATGTCTATGGTCTGCGGTGTGGAGCTCACGTCCATGCTGGACACTTGTCTCGGCGTCTTCTTGAAGAGCTCTCGTGGCGGAGCGAGCATCAGCTGAGACAGAAAGAACTTCTCCGGCAGCGTGATGGGGGGCAGAAAACCTGGACGGAAGCATTAACAGATGTGTGTCTTACAGCAGAGACTCACAGGAGAAACACACGGCACCAGAAACCAATTAGTCGTCATTATCAACAACAAATAATTGTCTACATAGTTTTGCTGTCGCGATATCACGATCTCTCGATATTAGGGGTGTGCGATATATATCGTAATTGTTGTTTTAGCGATGTGCAATTTGACTTTATCGAGTATTTTGCAAAAACCACTACGGAGTCTAGACTACAGCGTGTTCTTTCACTGCATGATTCAGTCTAATAAAATGCATTAAGAATCACAAAATTCAAGATATGGGCAGAAAATGTGTATATATATAATTTCATATCGTTAAAATTACAAGAAGAGTGCTTTTTTTGTTCAAAAATAACCATGATTGTGATATTGATTTTATACAACAGTTTAATAAACAATAAGTTAATATTAACAGACTTGTGTTTTAGACACTATATTGCCTGTTTTTGCTCCATTTCACCAACAAAACATAATTCCAAATACAGCTACAGCACTGTTTTGTGTCTCTGAGCAACATGACAGTGATTCGTTCCTGAATGAATCATTCGTTTAAATGACTCGGTTCAGTCACAATGATTCGGTTCAGTCACAATGATTCGGTTCAGTCACAATGACTCGGTTCAGTCACAATGACTCGGTTCAGTCACAATGATTCGGTTCAGTCACAATGATTCGGTTCAATCACAATGACTCGGTTCAGTCACAATGACTCGGTTCAGTCACAATGACTCGATTCAATCACAATGATTCACTTGTTAACAGTGACGTGCTGCCACCTGCTGGAGGTTTTAATTTCACATTTAAAGTATCTTTTTATTATTTAAATAATTTCAAATATCAGTATTCAATGTTTTATGTTTAAAATATGTTAAAAACATTTGTAACTGCAGGTTAAAGCACTCCGTGTCCCTCTGAGCCGCATTAAACAGTGTGTAAATACATCTAAACACATT
>CM041799.1:876067-878567 GCA_023376895.1 Aspiorhynchus laticeps
ACGTCGATTCAAATATGAATCCCGCATGTTCTGCGAGTCTCTGTGTGAATGAATGAATGGCAGAGATGCAGGTTTTTTTTACTACATACACTGAAGCGCGTGACGCTCGCGGTGATTTCAGCATCTACCGTCTCAATGAGGACATAAATACATAAACTACATCTCCAGAACTGCTATGAGAGTCACTTCACGAGCATTTTACCGTTTCATTTGAGTAGAACCAGCGTCATATCATAGCCACACACACACACACACACACACACACACACACACACACACACACACACACACACACACACACACACACACACACAAATGTAAAGGTATTCACGGCAACCCGTCAAAATAAAAGTTTGTTTTTACTTAAAAGACATTGTGCCAGAAATATATTACTATTATTTAGTAGAATGTATGTGATACTATTACTACTGTTGAAAAAATTAATACATCTTTATTTTGATAGAAATAATCACACAGTATTTCTTCCATATTTTAATTTTAACAGTAAATCCCCTTTATTTACCAAAAAATACAATGTTTTTAAATTTCATTAATTAAAAGACGAATTAAATTTGGGTGAAATTTGTTTACTGTTTTTCATACTTTATTACTTGCGAAAAAACTTCAAACAATTTTAAATAAATATAAACAATGGCATTGATTTTTTTGCATTTTATTTTTGTTTGACTTTATTAATAAAAATAGCATGTTTTTGTGTTTTGCTTTGGTACCGAGAACCGTGGATTTTCACTGGTATCGGTACCGAATACTGAAATTTTGGTACCGTGACAACCCTGCATTGAAGTATGGTTTGTTATGATAGGACAATATTTGCCGAGGGTGCAAAAAAATCAAAATATTGAGAAAATAGTCTTTAAAGTTGATCAAATTAAGTTCTTAGCAATGCATATTACTAATCAATAATTAAGTTTTGATATATTTACGGTAGGAAACGTACTCTTACTTAATATCCTAATGATTTTTGGCATAAATTGACCCATACAATGTATTGTTGGCTATTGCTACAAATACACCTGTGTTGCTTATGACTGCTTTTGTGCTGCAGAGACACAAAATATGAATTTGCTGCAGATGTTATATTTCTATGATGAAAATCAATGAGATGTTTATAACAGTGCAGCAGATACTGACATAAAATGATCTAAATATCACTCTATATCTCTAATAATATGTCTCAGTAAGATGAGAATATAACATATAATGCAATGCTGATTGAGAGATGAATAATAAACACTTGATGATCAGATTTGAGAGTAAAATATGATTAATGGAGAATCAAGTAAAGCTGAGCTGCTTCAGTACAGTAAGAGTTCATCTGGAGATATGATTACAGTTATTCTGATGCTTATTTGATTAAAATCAGTGATATTTGACAGTATATTTACACTAAAAGAGCTTTAACTGGATAAAACACTGTAAACTATCAATCAGACGACAGTAGTGGATTATATCTTATTATTTTAATATAAACACTGATTCAAACCTCAGCTAAATGTTTCAATAAACAACATTTAAGGCTATTATACGCACTTTTTCACATCTATGTAACGTTAAGTTAGTGAACTCGGTGTTTTGAGACACAGTTAGTAACGATAATATTTACCTGAGTGGAGTTCATTTAAGCTGTTCCGCCGGCTCATGAATATTCAATGAGAGCAGTCGCTCCAGCACTGGTATAGCGTTCGTATGAGCGATTATACGCGTTAATATTTCAATAATTTGACTTTTTATGTTTGATAATCCGAATGTGATTCTTCCCTTCCTCACGCAACCGTTGCCGCTGTCTGTGAGCGAGAGCTTCCGGTGCGGAATTATGGGAAATGTAGTACGGAAAACAAATCGGACTTTTTAAAATCACACACTGCGTTCACAAATACATTTTTTTTAAAACACAAACATAAAATTATCGTCTGTATGCGTTATGTTTTTTAAAAAAACACACAATAGTAACGCAAAAAAAAAAAAAAACGGTCGAATTACCCGGATGTGACTGTGTATGTGACTCATAATCCCGCGCTCTTTCTTTCCCTCAGTCTCCGTACAGAGTGAGTATCCTCTTCTCGTTTATGGTTTATAAATCCAGCATCATCCGCGTTATTAATCACTAATAATTCAATGTAACATCGCATTTGAGTATCTAGGCACGTTATCGATCACTATGATGCGTTTTGCTGTGTTTTAAACGCCGATGTGAGCGATTAAACACCTTTAATGTTTAACCGTCGCTCTGACGGAGACGCGAGGAACCGCGAAATGGCGGAGAAAGAGTAAATAAAGCAGTAAACTCGAGATTTTACCAGAGTAAACTGCGTTTTGCATGTTATGTGAAGCGATAAACTGCGTCAGTGGAGTTTAGATCGTGTTTTGATAATCGATTAGTTCACATCATTTGCATTTATTAACTCTATATACTGTATTATTATCATAACTAACGCGTTATTAGAGTTAACTGGTTATGATGGTGAGCTTTACTGGGTGT
>CM041799.1:883567-886067 GCA_023376895.1 Aspiorhynchus laticeps
CGTTTAAGGCACTTTATAGATCTGAGAGGTGAAAATCAGGCAAATACATGTACTAACAAATTACACAAGATAATTCAGAGACTGAAACTGGATCAGTTAGTTCAGAAAGTGTCAGTATGTAGTACAGATAATCAACAAAACATGCTTTACTTTGCATATTTTAAATAACACGCTGTAAAAATGATGTTCTTCATCTGTATTTCTGTCTTGTTTCTCTAAATATTAAACATTCGAGATTTACTGGAGATACAACATGAATGTGAAATCTGAAAAATGTATCATTTAAGTGAGTTTTTGCTTAAAACGAAACAAATGTTGCCAGTTAGGTTATAAAATCTGATTTATTAAAAGGGAAAATAATGTTTTTATTACCCGATTTGAAATTATTTTTTCATGTTTGAAGCAAAAATGGTCTTTATTTTATAAGAGAGCCTGTTTTCCAAAAAAAATAATATTTCAAAATTCTGATTTAATAAGGATGCGAGTTATAAAGTCTGATTGTTAGGGGAAAAAAGACAATTTAATTACAATTATGAGTTTATGTATCATAATTCTGAAGGAAAATATGTCATAATGACCTTTATTTTGTATTAAGTGGCAGAAACGGGTTTCTATCATTTTGATTATTTTTCAGAAAACATGTCTTATGTTTATATCTTCTCCAATAAATGTTTATTGATTTAAGGATGTTTAGATATTTATACAGAAAAAAAGCATTTTTTTAAAAATATCTAAACATTCTTAATTCAAGATTTACTGGAGATACAAAATTAATATACGAAGGCTTGTTTTCTGAAAAATATCAAATTTAAGTGAACTTTTGCTTAAAGCAAGAAAAATAAATGTTGCCAGTTAGGTTATAAAAATCTGATTTATTAAAAGGGAAAATAATTTTGTTTTTATTACCCGATTTGAAGATATTTTTTCATGTTTGAAGCAAAAATGCTCTTTATTTTATAAGCAAGCCTGTTTTCCAAAAATTAATATTTCAAAATTCTGACTTATAAAAATAAGGATGCGAGTTATAAAGTCTTGATTCTTAGGAGAATTTTTTTTTTCTTACAATTATGAGTTTATGTATCATAATTCTGAAGGAAAAGTCATAATGACATTTTCTATATTTTGCATATTAAGTGGCAGAAACGGGCTTCTATCATTTTGAAATTATGATCTTTGTTTATTTTTCCTCTCCAGTAAATGTTTATTGATTTAAGGATGTTTATACAGGAAAACAAGACAAAAAAAATATTATTTTGCTGCATAAATAAAATAAAATGACTAAAACACTGAACGCTGCAGGAATCAAGATTCATCTGGTGTTCATGATTCAGAATCATTCAGCTGCTGGAACAGTTATAATAATAATAATAATGATTAATATTTCCTTCATACGGATAGTAAACAGTTAAATCTCGTATTTACTTAAAATCTGCAAAGTAAAGTGTGAGTAATGCGTTGAGTACTGATAAACACACACAGCTTCAGCGGAGGGAGTCCGGCTCACCCCAGAGGCATCATGGGATTGTGACGTGGGTCTCGGGTCAGATCATCATCAGCCCGGCGCGCTCCTGATACTGTCGTGGTTTAGCGGCGCTGATTCGGTCTCTCGGCTCCACGGGTCGCTCCAGGAAGTTGACCAGCACTTGCTCGGTCAGTAAAGAAGCCAGGATCTGCTCGAAGCTTGCTGACCAGTGCTCCTCGCTCCGGCTCTGACCGCTCTGTCGAGCCTCTCCGATCTGCAGCACGAGGCTGGTCACCATCCCGATGGCCTGGAAGAGCTCGGCCTCGCCCGGGTCGCCCTGAAACATGCTGTAGAGCGTCTTACAGAACTGGATGAACTGGTGCTGACGGGACACAACACACCACAGAAATCAGCACTGAGATAGTGACCATCAAATCTAATCAAGAGGACTTCATAGTGAAGCGCAGCACTGTGTTCATTTACACACGAGCAGCTCGGTGTTTGTCAAGGAAAGACAACCTTTACACTGCAAAACATTATTTTCTTAAAGAGACAGTGCACCCAAAAATGAATAGTCAGTCATCATTTACTCCAAACCTGTATGAATGTGTTTGTTCTGAACACAAAGGAAGATATTGTGAAGAAAGGCTGTTTTGGGAACCATTGACTTCAATAGTAGGAGAAAAATACTGCATTCTTCAGAATATCTTCCTTTGTGTTCAGAACAAACACATTCATACAGGTTTGGAGTAAATGACTGACTGTTCATTTTTGGGTGTACTGTCTCTTTAAGACTTGTTTTTTATCTAAACATTCATAAATCAAGATTACAAGTAAAATGACTTAAGATATTATGTCTTGTTTTCTCACATTTTTGCTTAAAACGAACAAAAATATCTGCTAATGTGGCTAGAAAAATATCTTGTTTAGCCTTTGGATTAAGATTATTTTTCTAGCCACATTAGCAGATATTTTTGTTCGTTTTAAGCAAAAATGTGAGAAAACAAGACATAATATCTGAAGTCATTTTACTTGTAA
>CM041799.1:891067-896067 GCA_023376895.1 Aspiorhynchus laticeps
CTTGCAAGACCCCCCCCCCAAAAAAACACTTTATTTTATTTTATTTGTTTGTTTATATAACAGGGACATTGTTACACACAGACGTGTACAATAAAGCTAGTTTGCAGCTCTCGTCCCTGGTTAGGCTTCTACATAGGGATGCTCGATTATGACAAAAATCATAAATCACGATTATTTTGGTCAATATTGTAATCACGATTATTAGCGGGCCGTATAACCAAATTTTTTTTAATGCAAATCTAAAGTATTCAGTTAACAGCCTACTATAGAAATGGAATAATCAAATGTAAAATAAAACAGCGTAGTCTTCACTGTAATAATTAAACTTAATTTGTTTCTAATTAAATCTACAAAAGACCTTCTGTGAAGAGCAGCGAGTGATTTTGTCTTTTGTTGTTTGATTAATATTAAGCACACAGTCGGAGCAGGAAAATAGCGCGCTGTCACTTTAAGAGCCGCACGGATCCTATTTACTGTTACACGCATATTTTCAGCATCATCTGTTTACATTCATTTATTACATAACCGACGAGGGTTTACGTGAATAATCACTAAGCGCTGCATTTTGACACATTTTTGTGTGTATTTGAGCGTTTAGGCGCATACGTTCAGCTAAAGATGACTTTACATGCTCCGTCTCTGAGCGCACACACAGATATCCTCCTGAGGAACAGCACAAGCTCTCTTTAAAACATTAATAAATCTAATCAACTTTAATAACTCAAGCACGTCCAAGTCACGTTACATGATTTTACTGATTTACACGTGAAAATGGGCTTTTATGGAGTGAAAGCGCACTGCTGGAAAGGGGGCGGAATGGGGCGCCATAATCGTTTTATCTCGATTATTGTATTTTCATAATCGTTGGAGGCCGAAATCGAAATCAAAACTGAATTTCGAATAATTGCACAGCCCTACTTCTACATAAAATCAAAACAAGCAAATAGTTGTCACTGAAAGGTGAGGAGTTTGCATCCGTTTCATTCCGCTTTTGGTGCATAAACATTATATCGAACTCTTCATATCACTTATTATATTACGGTAATTATCGTTATGGATTTATGGCCCCGCCCTATGTCTGACATCTGAAGACATGCGTACCCAGCATCTGAGTGAACTGAGAGAAGGTGACGAGGCCGTCTCGGTCCTGGTCCAGCAGGGTGAAGGCACGCTGGGCGACGGTGTCCGTGTGTGTGCCACAGATCCACGGCGTCAGCAGCTCATACAGACTCTTAAACTGAGCTCGATCCACCACATAACGCTCGGTGCAGCCGCCCGCCGCCGGAGGAGACGCAGACGAGGAGGCGCAGACGCCCTCAGCCCAGTACAGACTGATGAAGTGCTCCGTCTGAAACACAAACCAGCGCTATCAGTGTCGGGGAAAGGGTTACTTTTAAAAGTAATGCGCTACAATATTGTGTTACTCCCTAAAAAAGTAACTAATTACGGTACTTAGTTACTTTTTATGGAAAGTAATGCGTTACAATATTGCGTTACTCCCTAAAAAAGTAACTAATTATGTTACTTAGTTACTTTTTATGGAAAGTAATGCGTTACAATATTGTGTTACTCCCTAAAAAAGTAACTAATTATGTTACTTAGTTACTTTTTATGGAAAGTAATGCGTTACAATATTGTGTTACTCCCTAAAAAAGTAACTAATTATGTTACTTAGTTACTTTTTATGGAAAGTAATGCGCTACAATATTGTGTTACTCCCTAAAAAAGTAACTAATTACGGTACTTAGTTACTTTTTATGGAAAGTAATGCGTTACAATATTGCGTTACTCCCTAAAAAAGTAACTAATTATGTTACTTAGTTACTTTTTATGGAAAGTAATGCGTTACAATATTGTGTTACTCCCTAAAAAAGTAACTAATTATGTTACTTAGTTACTTTTTATGGAAAGTAATGCGTTACAATATTGTGTTACTCCCTAAAAAAGTAACTAATTATGTTACTTAGTTACTTTTTATGGAAAGTAATGCGTTACAATATTGCGTTACTCCCTAAAAAAAGTAACTAATTACGTTACTTAGTTACTTTTTATGGAAAGTAATGCGTTACAACGTTGCGTTACTCCCTAAAAAAAGTAACTAATTACGTTACTTAGTTACTTTTTATGGAAAGTAATGTGTTACAATGTTGCGTTACTCCCTAAAAAAGTAACTAATTATGCTACTTAGTTACTTTTTATGGAAAGTAATGTGTTACAACGTTGCGTTACTCCCTAAAAAAAGTAACTAATTACGTTACTTAGTTACTTTTTATGGAAAGTAATGCGTTACAATATTGCGTTACTCCCTAAAAAAGTAACTAATTACGTTACTTAGTTACTTTTTATGGAAAGTAATGTGTTACAATATTGCGTTACTCCCTAAAAAAGTAACTAATTACGTTACTTAGTTACTTTTTATGGAAAGTAATGCGTTACAATATTGCGTTACTCCCTAAAAAAAGTAACTAATTACGTTACTTAGTTACTTTTTATGGAAAGTAATGCGTTACAATATTGCGTTACTCCCTAAAAAAAGTAACTATTTACGTTACTTAGTTACTTTTTATGGAAAGTAATGTGTTACAATATTGTGTTACTCCCTAAAAAAAAGTAACTAATTATGGTACTTAGTTACTTTTTATGGAAAGTAATGCGTTGTGTTACTTTTGAGTTACTTTTTAAATCTGGGCAGGGCTTCAGCAATAACAAAAATGAAACACAAATGTGTTATTTTTGCTTATTATGGTTGAATTTGATCATTCAAGCTCAGTAGCAAAGACATTGGTTAAACAAATGGGATTAAATACATAAATGATATGTGTCTTATTTAACATATTTAATTATTGCAGGTTTGTATAATATTCTGAGTTTGCATTTGACTGTTTTTATTGATTGTGAGGAACACTGAATGTGTTTTTGTGCAGGTGAGATGAGTAAATACATGTTGATATTTAGTCTAGAACTACAGTAAGATCATGTTGATATTTAGTCTAGAACTACAGTAAGATCGTGTTGATATTTAGTCTAAAGATCATGTTGATATTTAGTCTAGAACTACAGTAAGATCATGATATTTAGTCTAGAACTACAGTAAGATCGTGTTGATATTTAGTCTAGAACTACAGTAAGATCATGTTGATATTTAGTCTAGATCTACAGTAAGATCGTGTTGATATTTAGTCTAGAACTACAGTAAGATCATGATATTTAGTCTAGAACTACAGTAAGATCGTGTTGATATTTAGTCTAGAACTACAGTAAGATCATGATATTTAGTCTAGAACTACAGTAAGATCGTGTTGATATTTAGTCTAGAACTACAGTAAGATCGTGTTGATATTTAGTCTAGAACTACAGTAAGATCATGTTGATATTTAGTCTAGAACTACAGTAAGATCGTGTTGATATTTAGTCTAGAACTACAGTAAGATCATGATATTTAGTCTAGAACTACAGTAAGATCGTGTTGATATTTAGTCTAGAACTACAGTAAGATCATGATATTTAGTCTAGAACTACAGTAAGATCGTGTTGATATTTAGTCTAGAACTACAGTAAGATCGTGTTGATATTTAGTCTAGATCTACAGTAAGATCGTGTTGATATTTAGTCTAGAACTACAGTAAGATCATGATATTTAGTCTAGAACTACAGTAAGATCGTGTTGATATTTAGTCTAGAACTACAGTAAGATCGTGTTGATATTTAGTCTAGAACTACAGTAAGATCGTGTTGATATTTAGTCTAGAACTACAGTAAGATCATGATATTTAGTCTAGAACTACAGTAAGATCGTGTTGATATTTAGTCTAGAACTACAGTAAGATCGTGTTGATATTTAGTCTAGATCTACAGTAAGATCGTGTTGATATTTAGTCTAGAACTACAGTAAGATCGTGTTGATATTTAGTCTAGAACTACAGTAAGATCGTGTTGATATTTAGTCTAGAACTACAGTAAGATCGTGTTGATATTTAGTCTAGAACTACAGTAAGATCGTGCTGATATTTAGTCTAGAACTACAGTAAGATCGTGTTGATATTTAGTCTAGAACTACAGTAAGATCGTGCTGATATTTAGTCTAGAACTACAGTAAGATCGTGTTGATATTTAGTCTAGAACTACAGTACGATAGTCTAGAACTACAGTAAGATCGTGTTGATATTTAGTCTAGAACTACAGTAAGATCGTGTTGATATTTAGTCTAGAACTACAGTAAGATCGTGTTGATATTTAGTCTAGAACTACAGTAAGATCGTGCTGATATTTAGTCTAGAACTACAGTAAGATCGTGTTGATATTTAGTCTAGAACTACAGTACGATCGTGTTGATATTTAGTCTAGAACTACAGTACGATCGTGTTGATATTTAGTCTAGAACTACAGTAAGATCGTGTTGATATTTAGTCTAGATCTACAGTAAGATCGTGTTGATATTTAGTCTAGAACTACAGTAAGATCGTGTTGATATTTAGTCTAGAACTACAGTAAGATCGTGTTGATATTTAGTCTAGATCTACAGTAAGATCGTGTTGATATTTAGTCTAGAACTACAGTAAGATCGTGTTGATATTTAGTCTAGAACTACAGTAAGATCGTGTTGATATTTAGTCTAGAACTACAGTAAGATCGTGTTGATATTTAGTCTAGAACTACAGTAAGATCGTGTCGATATTTAGTCTAGAACTACAGTAAGATCGTGTCGATATTTAGTCTAGATCTACAGTACGATCGTGTCGATATCTAGTCTAGAACTACAGTAAGATCGTGTCGATATTTAGTCTAGAACTACAGTAAGATCGTGTCGATATTTAGTCTAGAACTACAGTAAGATCGTGTCGATATTTAGTCTAGAACTACAGTACGATCGTGTCGATATTTAGTCTAGAACTACAGTAAGATCGTGTCGATATTTAGTCTAGAACTACAGAAAGATCGTGTCGATATTTAGTCTAGAACTACAGTAAGATCGTGTCGATATTTAGTCTAGAACTACAGTA
>CM041799.1:903567-938567 GCA_023376895.1 Aspiorhynchus laticeps
TTAAATATGAAATATTGGTGCATGTGAAATATTTAATGATTAATGACATTATTACGTATGAAATATTGATACATATTAATGAAAATAATTAGATATGAAATAATTAATTATATAAGAATAATTAAAAATTATTCATGTGTTTATTTATTTAAACACATTTAAAGGAGATTTGCACCCTCAGATTCCAGATCTTCAAATATTGTCCTATCATAACAAACCATACATCAATGGAACGCTGTTTATTCAGCTTTCAGATGATGCATAAATCTCAATCTCATGAAATTGACCGTTCTGACTGGTCTTGTGGTGCCGGCTGGCGTGGGTCACCTGGTCAGGATCATGAGCGCGTGTCCGTCGTCGCTGCAGGTGCTCAGCTCGGCCGTGTTAGCGTCCAGCACCGCGAGCGAGATCTGGAAGACGGCTCTGATGCCGTGGTAGAAGAAGCAGTCGAGGACACACAGAGCGCTGCGGAAGGGCAGGACGCTCAGGAACAGCGTCAGGAACCACGTGAGCGACGCCGACGCCAGCGGAGAGAGGTCAGGAACACGCTCGGACAGCTCCGGCAGACGCTCGCGGATCAGCTCCTCGAACACCGACTGATCCACCTGAGCTCCTGACAGACAGGAAGTGACATCAGCAGCGTTACAAACACGCTTCAGGAAGAGCTGAGGGAACAAACTGTGCCCTTGTTTTTTTTTCTAATTGTTTGTACAATTAACGAATCTATGAATCACTGAGTTTCTGTACATTAGATTTCAGGATTCCAGAAGTTTAAACAGCTTAATAATATTTTGGGTTTTCGCCTGAAGAAAAAAATATTGCTACTTAAATTAAAATAAACAAATAATAATAATAATAATAATAAAAAAAAAAAAAAAAGTTATATATATATATATATATATATATATAAATTAATAAATATATAAATTAATAAATATAAAAATATATATATAAAAAAATAATAATAATATATGTATGTATAAATATATAAATTAATAAATATAAAAATGTATATATTAAAAAAAATATATATATAAATTAGTAAATATAAAAAATAATATATATATTATATAACTTATATAATATTATATATATATATATTATATATATATATATATATATATATATATATATAAACACTTATTTTAAAGCTAATTGCCCATTTTTATTTAGTTTTCATGAACTTGATATACTAAAATAACTAAAACAGAAATAAAAATAATAAAGTGATTAAATAATAATTAATTAAATAATAAAAAATCCTCAACGGAATATAAAAAATAAAAACTATAATAGTATCTCAGTGATTCTGTTCAGAAATCAAAAATGAATAGGAAAGAAAAATAATATTTTTTATCCAGCAATTTACTGGATGAAAATACACTGGTAAAATATATTTTTTACTTAACAATTCCACCTAATTGGGAACTTGAAATAACAAAACTTTTGTGAGTGTGTGTGTCATGAGTGTGTGTGTGTTTGTTTGTGTGTGTGTGTGTGTGTGTGTGAGAGAGTGTGTGTGAGAGTGTGTGTGTGTGTGTGTGAGTGTGAGTGTATGTATGTATGTATGTGTGTATGTATGTGTGTGTGTGTGTGTGTGTGTGTGTGTGTTCATGAGTGTGTGTGTGTGTGTGTGTGTGTGTGTGAGTGTATGTATGTATGTATGTGTGTATGTATGTGTGTGTGTGTGTGTGTGTGTGTGTGTGTGTGTGTGTGTGAGAGAGTGTGTTCATTAGAGTGTGTGTGTGTGTGTGTGTGTGTGTGTGTGTTCATGAGTGTGTGTGTGTGTGTGTGTGTTCATTAGTGTGTGTGTGTGTGTGTGTGTTCATGAGTGTGTGTGTGTGTGTGTGTGTGTTCATTAGTGTGTTAAATGCATATTCAATAAGGTCAGGTGCAAAAATAACTCTGTCCTCACCTTCTCAGCTCTAATTCTTCACAGCGCGTCTTTAGTAAATCCTGACAGAACTATTTTAACACCAAAAGGTGGTTTGCGCTCTTAGCTGATAGTAAATCTGTCCCTAAGTGATCTGTAAGTGAAGGTAATGGTGTTGTAGAGTGATAGTGAAGCACACACCGATGACCCTGCGGTTGAAGTAGTCGGGCAGCATCCGCTCACACACAGTGACCAGCAGCCAGAAGGCTTCCTCCTCTTTAGTGTACAACAGCATCACCGATGCCAGGATGTTCATGGACTGCAGAAAACACACATCAGCACACTTCATTTATCTGATCAGTGTCCGCTAGAGCTGTGCAATTAACTCTTTCCCCGCCAGCGTTTGTGCTGATTCTCTCTAAAATTTCATTATGGTCCCCGGAATATTTTGATGTATGAATATCTGAACATGCAATATATATCAAGACATCTACATGCAAAAAAAAAAAAAAATCATTAGTTTTATTCTAGCTTCAAGCACTGTTTTTTTTAATCAACACTTGAATGTAGGTAGGTTTCATAAAAAAAAGCAACATTTTGAACAAAATCACATTTTTATCAAATACTACATCTGCATCATATTCAGTAATATCATCAAAGCAAAGCTGCAGTAGATGTCTTCCATCAGTATCCCAAAGCTTGCACACTTTCTGGATCCACATTTCACTCCGTAACATTACGCAGTTTTCATTTATATGCGGTTAGTGTTTATGATCACATTATTTTTCATATGCATATGCTACATACGAGATCTTGGTTTCTGTGTCTTTGATCGAGTGATTCTAGACTCATTCAGGAGATGCGTAACAGCGCCCCCTAGAGTATAACAGTGATAACACGGGAAATTCTGTGTATGGCGGGGAAAGAGTTCATCGAAATACAGATTCGATTTCGGCCTCCAACGATTATGAAAAGACAATAAATCAAGATGAAACGATTATTGCGCCCCATTCTATGATTTATAAAGTCACAATTGCGAGTTTATATCTCATAATTATGACTTTTGAACTCGTAATTGTGAGTTACATCACGCAATTGAGAAAAAAAGTCAGAATTGTGAGATAAAGTTTTTGCATAAAACGAGCAAATATATGGGGCAAGAAAAATAATCTTGTTTAGCCTTTGAATTAAGATTATCTTTCTTATGTCTTGTTTTAAGCAAAAACTAACAAGATTTTGATCATTTTGTAACGTCTGCGTAGGCTCATTGATGGCTGATTACACTTGGTTTTAAGAGACCCTTTTAGCCTTTTAACATTTGCATATAAATTACTGACCTGGCCTCACCGTTTACATTTATATGGGTGCTAAAGTGCCAATGGTTTTTCCCCACTATCACCTCTCTGGTCTCCCTATCAACTTCAAACACATTCTGAAGAGGAGTGAATGACCCCTGTGCGTCCTGACCAGTTACAAACCTTTACTTGTATTAGTCAGACTTTAAACGCCTATATTCAAGTGTTTGAGTGTATTTTACATTTACATTTACATTTATGCATTTAGCAGACGCTTTTATCCAAAGCGACTTACAGTGCATTCAGGCTATACATGTTTTATCACTATGTGTGTTCCCTGGGAATCGAACCCACAACCTTTTGCGCTGCTAACGCAATGCTCTACCACTGAGCCACAGGAACACCGGCCTCTGGCCTCGTTTACACTGTCAGTTAAATGTGACCCAATTCTGATTTTGTGCTCATATGTGACACAGATCGGATCTGTTCTATGACGGTGTAAACAGGAAAAAAACGCATGCATTCGGATATAGCGAGATCGGATTCGGGCCTCATTCATATGTGGAAATAAACCGGATATAAATCGGATATGTGCCGATGCGACTCAAGTAAACAGGCAGATCGGATCTTCTGAGGCATCGCGTTCTGTACGTCATTAAAACTTGACAATTTGGTTCTTCTCCATGGTTTAATGACGTTATATGGGACCCATGCTGGCTAAATGAGTGTAAATGCGCACGGGCTGTTTTGAGCTACAGGCAAAAAAACAAAAAAAATACGTAAAATATAGATAGTTCATTAAGCCCTCGTTTAGCTATCCCAATGCTCCACATAGTAATTAAACATCTAAAAGTATCTTTAATTGTATATTTTCTGAGAGGATGAACTTTTCTCACGCTGACTCATCTGAAGAGCGCGCGATCCCCATAAATACACATAATTACAGTATTAATGCAAACATAATCTGTTCTGTCTTAAGTGAACGCTTGATGGGGAAAAACATCTGATGAGTAACTTTATATGATTCCTGCATTACAGACCGATCTCAATGTTATCGATCAATAAAAGAAAAGAGGGAATCACTCACTTCATTAAACTGCTTTTGTAGTTTTAATAATCAATATATTTGTAATGAACACACTGAAGTGATTTTTACATTTGATAATTTGTTTTTCGTAGGCTATATGAATGCTTTTGTTTAGATGTAAAATGATAATGCATTATTTGTTTCTTTCTAGACTATACTGTTTTTTGTTGTTGTTGTTTTTTGCATCTGTTCTTATTTATAATAGGAAAGATAAAATAAAAAAACAGCTATATTGTGATTATTAATATAGTAGCCTAATTATTAATAAGAAAAGAACTGGAGGAAAACTTTAATCTTTCTCATAATCAATCTTGCCGATATCGACTTTAAACGGGTGTAGCAGTCATTTTTTTGTCCAAAAAAAAAATCATACATAATTTTGAAGGTCTTTTAATGGAGAATGTGAAAATAAAAACAAAAATAAGTAATTTTTCAAATTTGCTGGACTCGTTTTGTCAGCACAGGTCACATTATTCTCATGTGGAGGCGCTAAATGACAACAACGCAGCGGGATGCTTCAGAAGCTATAACAAGTGTAAACACATGAATCAGATATGGGTCACAATTGAAAGAACGTGTAAACAGACAGCCAAAAAAATCAGATATAGGCAACACAATGAGCATCAAGACCTGCAGTGTAAACGAGGCCTCTGCTTTAATATCATCTAGTCTTCTCAAAATGATCTTCTTTTTATTCCTCGAGCAATAATGTACACTATGTGATCATGAAATGCATCATACAATTTGAAGTAAAACTGCACTAACTCTCCAGACCAGCAATACAAATGCAAATGGGCCATAAACGGAGACAAAGAAAGTTTCTCCCACTCAAAATGCATGCCTCTGATTGGCCACTCCACCCAAAAAGTGGGTGTGGCTATGAATGAATCAAAAGTTCCGAACTCTTTACCTTCAAGTAACTTTGTGGACTTTCCCATCTTCAGAATCATCCAGAACCTCTTGTCTACCGCATCGAGACTCTTATTCAGCAACAAAACCAATGCAGTAACTATTTAAATGCGTGTTTAAGTTTGAACCCCTTTTAAGGTGTGATTCTCATTAGGTTGTGGTTAATTGATGTGAAATACTGCCATTCTTTTGCTCTTCTCTCTCTTTTACCTTACTTTCCTTCATTCTGTATATATATATATGTTTTGCTTAGTTTAGTTGTATGTTGCGATACGACGATATATATCGGATGGACGAAATAAAAAGTCTATCGTTTCATATTATGCTCTATCGTTTATTTCGTGGTGTCGCAAAATACATTGTTTACGGTGCTTTTTCATCATTTGGATGACTGCGATCTTTACACGCCACCACGGGGCGTGAAGGGGAGACAGAAGCAGGTGGAGAACGACCAGAACTAAACGAGGGACTACATCTGTAGCAAGGACACGCGTTTTTAAGCACTGCAGTTTTAAAACAACCGATTTTAAGCTGTTGAGACGCAAACAACAGAGTGTGTGCCGTCTCTGTTTCTGTGTGAGACGGCCGCGCTTTTTTTTGCCGCTTTGAACGATTACATAAACACACGTATATGCGTCAGAATCCCCGTCTTTGCAAGTATCCTCATAAACACAGCGATTTAGGTTTTAAGAGAGAAAACAGCTGCAAGAGAAACGCATGTGTAACAGTGTATTGATCCGGACTTCGCTCTTAAAGGGGAAGCGCTCCAATATTCATCCTGTCTGCCATTCATATTAATCAAACAACAATCTCTCACTGCTCGTGACTAAATCACTTTTGTAACTTTAATAAGAAATTAAAAAAAAAAAATGTATAGAATCTATACATAATACACGTGTTAATTATATATATCATAGATAGATACAGCACTATCTATATGATAGATATAATTAACATGTGTATTATTTATATATTCTATACATATACATATTATTAAAAAATAAAAAAAATTATAATGATATATTTATATATACTGTATGTATAGAATCTATACATAATACACGTGTTAATTATATATATCATAGATAGATACAGCACTATCTATATGATAGATATAATTAACACGTGTATTATTTATATATTCTATACATATATATATTTATCTATATGATAGATATAATTAACACGTGTATTATTTATATATTCTATACATATATATATTTAAAAAATAATAATAATAATAATAATAATGATATATTTATATATACTGTATGTATAGAATCTATACATAATACACGTTAATTATATATATCATAGATAGATAGATAGATAGATATAATTAACATGTGTATTATTTATATATTCTATACATATATTATTTAAAAAATAAAAATGATATATTTATATATACTGTATGTATAGAATCTATACATAATACACGTGTTAATTATATCCATCATAGACAGATAGATAGATATAATTAACACAGTGAAGACTAATTAATTTACACAATGTATGTAGCTTTTCTTATTTATTGTAGTTTTTGTCCTATTGCTTGCAATTAGTTTCTTATTCTTATTTCATCACTGACTTTATTCATCTTCAGTGAGTTTTTTAGTCTCTTTTTAGGCTTGTATTAGTTTGATATTGACATCGGTGACAAGAATTATGAAAACTCTATAGTATCAAAGATTTTAATATCATAAAAACCTTTTTAAAAGAAAAAAATTACTATATTATGATGTATATAGTTATCGTGATATAAGATTATTCATATCGTGATATAAGATTTTGGTCATATCGCCCACCCCTAATGTTAGCTATAGTTTAATTTATTAAATCCCTGATTGTCTCTGTGTTCTGCTCACGATTCGAAGCTAAACTACTGCTAGTACTGTACAATTAGGAAGGCCATGAAAATAATCTCTCCTAGAATTGATGAATAATTATATTGTCTGCTCGGTGGAGACAGATCAAATAACTGTATATCGATTCTGCTACTCTTAGTTAATTATAAGATCTACTCTAAATATTTATTATTAATTGTAACCAGTTATAATTAATGATAAATATTCCCCTTTCGAGCTAATTTGCTAAATTTTTTCACAAAACAAGACATAATATCACTTGTCAAGTAAATGCATCTTGACTCAAGAATGTTTAGATATTAATACTAGAAAACATGACAACAATACTAAGTGTGAAAATCATTTTTTGCAGCGTGATTATACATATTGACCCTAATCCGGTTGATTGTGATTGTTGCACCTGGCAGTAGCCGATGGAGGGGTTTCTGAAGGCGTACGCGGTCAGCACGCGGCGCAGCGCTGAGATCCCCGTCTCGTTCTGGAAGGCTGGGTGCTCCGGCAGCGAGCGGTGTAGATCTCGCTCGATCTCCTCTGTAGCGATGCTGGTTTCTCCTCTGCATTTCTCCAGCAGATCCGTGTAATAGCTGGGATGAGCTGCCAGCGAGGAACACGCGTCTGAGAGACGAGATACAGAGATCATACACACAAACACACGCTTCAGAATGATGCGGAAGCACGTTTCAGCCACTAAATAAACAAATGAAAGGAAATTGAGACTTTTTAATCTCACAATTCTGACTTTTTTATCAGAATTGCGTGATACAAACTTATAATTCTGACACACTATATTCCTATTTAATACTGTAAAGCTGCTTTGACACAATCTGTATTGTTAAAGGTAGGGATGCACGATATTATCGGATCGATATCGGCCGATATCGGCTTTAAAAGTGCATATCGGCATCGGCCCGATATGAAAAATTATGCAGATATGTCTTGCTCATAAGAGGAATACATTAACTCACATGTGCTCAGGGTGTGCTAGCGATTAGATCATGTCATAAAATGAAAGTAAAATACACAAATAACATTTAGACTGTGTTTCTGATTAAATAAAGCAGTAATTGATGTCATAAAATCACAAGTATGTTTTGATTTAAAGGTCAGAAGCTATAGCTTACATGAATAAAGAAAAATCACAAACATGACACTTGTAAATTAAATAAGTTTATATATACCGATTTATTCATTAATGTGTATTGTTATATTTTTTAAACAAATTATCAGCTCTAAAAGATTTTTCAGAATTTTTACGACTCTTTTGCTTTAGACCTTCTATAAATGTTAAGTCTTAAAATAAAATGTTAAGGTTACTACTGCATCTTTCTGAAAAACAAAATGCAGCAATTGATATGTAGTTTATTTATAGTTATTTTCAAAGCTTTAATGTACTGTCATTATAAAAGAACTTCATTATTGTTTATGTAATTCTAACAAATAAGGTCTTGTTTAAAAACTAACCAAAATTGAAAAATAATTTGCTTATAATTTCCACACAGGAGAGACTTTGTGTTGTTTCCAAACAAAAGGAAATATATCGGTATCGGCCAAAAAGAGTTGAAAAATATCGGCATATCGGATATCGGCAAAAATCCAATATCGTGCATCCCTAGTTAAAGGTGACTTGACTTTTATTCTCAGAATGGCGAGATATAAACTCACAATTATGAGTTATAAAGGCAGAACTGCAAAATATAAGCTCGCAATTCTGACTTTATTTTCTGAGTTTATATCTTTTTCCTTTTTCTTTGTAAGACACAATTGCGAGTTAAGTCAGAATTGTGAGATATAAACACCCCCCCCCCCCCCCCCCCTCAAAATTGGACTTTATATCTCGCAATTCTGAGAAAAAAAGTCAGAATTGTGAGCAAAAGTCCCAATTACCTTTTTTATTTATATATTTAGTGGCAGAAACGGGCTTCCGTAGAATGATGTGACAAAGTAATATTCAAACAAACAAAGATGATGGTTGTAATTTGAGCTATAAATGAGTTTATCTAGAATGACTAAAGTTTTCTTCCCCAGAACTCTCTGAATGACACGCAGAATATTCCTCACATTAAACATAGAAACCAAAATATGAGGATCCAAAAGTCACTGATCACAATGTGCCTTGACGTTTTTGTTTTGACTCGCCTTATGTATATATATATATATATATGTATATGTGCTGATTGACATTAATAAAGATCAGACAATAACTCCATGGTCACAGGAACAAAAATCTATTTTAATACAAATAAGGTGAAAGTGGTCGTAAGAAATATTTACCAAACATTAAATTCTGGATCATGGGTTCATACAAAAATTAATACAATACTAGCCAAGAATTTGGAATAAGTAATATTTTTAATGCTTTTGTTGTAAGTCTCTTCTGTTCACCAAGACTGCATTTATCAACTAAAAATACCATAAAAACAAATATTATTATAATGTAAAACAGCTGTTTTCTATGTGAATATCTATTAAGCTGTAATTTATTTCTGTGATCAAAGCTGTATTTTCAGCATCATTACTGCAGTCTTCAGTGTCACATGATCTTCAGAAATCATAATAATATGCTGATTTGCTGCTCAAGAAACATTTCTGATTATTATCAATGATGAAAACGGTTGTGTTTTAACCATTTTAACCAAGAAAATAATACTTTTATTTATAAAGGCTGCATTAAATCGATCAAAAGTTACAGTAAAGACATTTATAATGTTACAAAAGATTTCTATTTCAAATAAATGCTGTTCTTTTGAACTTTCTATTCATCTGTGAATCCTGAAAAATAAATATATCACGGTTTCCACAAAAATATTGTGCAGCACAACATTGATAATAATCATAAATGCTTATTGAGCAGCAAATCAGCATAGTATTATGATTTCTGAAGATCATGTGACACTGAAGACTGGAGTAATGATGCTGAAAATACAGCTTTGATCACAGAAATAAATTATAGTTTAATAGATATTCACATAGAAAACAGCTGTTTTACATCATAATAATATTTCACAGTTTTTATGGTATTTTTAGTAGATAAATGCAGTCTTGGTGAGAACTACAAAAGCATTAAAAATATTAGTTATTCCAAATTCTTGGCTAGTAGTGTATTAATTTTCTCGAATAATTAGAAAAAAATAAAAATACAGTAAGTTCATGTAAATCTAGCAGCAGAGGAGGAAGTGAGCGTCTGCTCAGAGGCTTGATCGGGACAAATATAGAACGACTAAAAACACCACGGAAGTGACTTTCTTTTGTTCTGTGTCACCATGTCAACTTCTCTCTCTTCGTTTGCATCTCTCACCGGAGAAGTTGAGCCACAGCTCTCCGCGCAGAGACTCGGGGATCCCCAGCGACACCAGCTTACGGATCTTATCCGTGCGGAACATGTGAACGCCACGACCGAACTCGGTGAAGTGATCCTCCCACAAACGCTCTCGAACCTGCTCCGTGTTCTGATGGAGACAAAAACACGCTCAGACCACGTTTCATCACACAATACAACAAAAAGAGAAATTACATGCAAAACTTTGTGACCCTGGACCACAAAACCAGTCATAAGGGTCAATTTTTTGAGCTTTCAATCGATGTGTGGTTTGTTATGATAGGACAATATTTGAAAATCTGGAATCTGAATCTAAATATTGAGAAAATCATCTTTAAAGTTGTTCAAATGAAGTCTTAGCAATGCATATTACTAATCAAAAATTAAATTTTGATATATTTACGGTAGGAAATTCACATGGAACATGATCTTAATATCTAATGATTTTTGGCATAAAAGAAAAATTGATAATTTTGACCCATACAATGTATTGTTGTCTATTGCTACAAATATACCTGTGTTACTTATGACTGCTTTTGTGCTCCAGGGACACATATATAGAAGATTTAAAGGGACAGTTCACCCAAAAATGAAAATTCTGTCATCATTCTCTCTCCCTCAAGTTGATCCAAACCTGTATGAGTTTCTTTCTTCTGTTGAGCACAAAAGAAGAGAGTTTGAAGAATGCTGGGAACTAATCAGTTGCCGGTAGCCATTGACTTCCATAATATGGGAAGAAATATTACAGAAGTCAATAGGGACCTGTTTTGGTTACCAACATATTTGGAGCAACATGAGGGTGAGAAAATTATGACAAAATGGGTGAACTATCCCTTTAAGATTTTTTGTATTGTGACATTATTTTTATGACAAATAAACACAATTTATCCCCAAAATCTCATTACTGTAATGCATTCAATTTTTTAAGCTCAGTTCTATTAATTTATTTATTGGTTTATTTGAATAAGGCCAGTACACACACACACACACACACACACACACACACACACACACACTCTCTCACACTCACACACACACACTCTCTCACACTCACACACACACACTCTCTCACACACACTCTCACACACACTCTCTCACACACAAACACACACTCTCTCACACTCACACTCACACACTCACACACACTCAGACACTCACACACTCACACACTCACACACACACACACTCTCTCACACACACACACTCTCTCACACTCACACACTCTCACTCACACACTCACACACACTCACACACACTCACACTCTCACACACACACGCTCTCACACACACACGCTCACACGCGCACACACACACACACACACACACACACACACACACGATTCCAGCCATAAGCTGAAAAATTTGCATTGAACATGGTGAGTATAGCATCAGCTAATTACAATTAGAATTATTAAAAAAATATACATAATTTTGATTGTGATGAATTCTTTGTTTTTGGAGCAAAATAAGACGTGAACATCTTCATTCTGTTCAGGAACGTGATGCAGCTCTGTTCCAGGGTTATTATAGATTATTAAAACTAAAACAGAAGCTAAAATTAAAACCACAAAGAAATTATTACTTGAAATAAACGTTAACTGATTTTTATATTTTTTTTAGTGCTGTCAAACGATTAATCGTGATTAATCACATCCAAAATAAAAGTTTTTGTTTACATAATATATGAGTGTGTACTGTGTTTATTTATTATGTATATGTAAATACAAACACATACATGTATATATTTAAGAAAAATATGTTTATATATTTATATATAATATAATAATATAAATATATAAACATGTAAATATTTTCAAAATATATACTGAATGTGTGTGTATTTATATATATATACATAATAAACAAACAGTACACATAAATATATTATGCAAACAAAAACTTTTATTTTGGATGCAATTAATCGTTTGACAGCACTATTTTTTTTTATTTCAGCTGGTTGCAAAAGCAACATTTCTCATTTTACTTTAGTTTAGCTTGACGCACCAAACTTAACTAAAACTGAAATAAAAATTAATAAAAAAACTATTTTAAAAAAATACTAAAAAAAAAAAAATTTTTTTTTTTTTTTTAAACAAAATTTAAATGAAAACTGAACATATATAAATAAAAATCTTACTAAAAATGATAATAGTATCTATTAGTATCTCCCTGATCATGGTCACTCACACTGGTCTTGTTCTGAGCGTCTGATTGGCTGGGGTGGAATGTGGACACGAGGTCCGTGTGGACCGTGTGACGCAGAGCTTTATCAGAGATGATGACGCCGCTGTCCTCCTCGTCTGATTGGACGGTGTCGTAACAGAAGGTGTAGTATGGTGTGGTGGAGCTCTAGAGCAGAAAACACACGCTGCGTTATAAGAGCCGCTTCACACCGAACATGCTTTGCATTTTTGATGATATTCAATGTTTATTTTTATATACACTGACCTCCAAAAGTTTGGAAACGCTCTAGAAAAGTGGGGTTTTGGACAATATTGGCGTGAATCCTTTTTAATTTGTGATAATTTTGCACTGATAAGGGACAACACAAACTACGAAAACATATTTTATTACATAAACAGTTTATACAGAATTTTTTTTTTTTTTTTTAAATGTAATATTTGTAAACTATCTGACCTAAATTGAGTTATAATTGGTTCATTGTACTCTAAACTTAATTGGTAATCAATTGTTGAAGCTATTAAGGTGTGCTGAGCCAAAAATCAAGTTTAAACCAGTAACTTTGACATGCATATATTGACATTATTATGTAATCAAAATGAAAATTATTATTGCTGGTCTTCAATGATAATGTAAAGTTACTTTAATGTACAGTATTTGCACCAAAAAATTATAAGGATTTATGCTGATATCGTCCAAAATCACAGGACAGAGGACAGTGTATGTGTATTTGTTAAATGTGCATGTTCAGCATCATGATTAATATGTGATCAAGCCTTCCATGAATTATTACTAGTGACCTATTCTAATATGTACAAAGCTTAGAAGAACGAGCAGTGTGTAAATGTCAGTGAGATCTGTCAGCTGCGCTCGCTGAGACAGAGAGAGTTTCAGGACTCATACTGTGGATTTCTTGCGCTGGTCGTGTCCACGGATCAGGTTCTGTTTCCAGTGAAGATCCCGGAGCCGGTGCCTGATGTTCTCCACCAGCTCGTCCCGATGGAGCAGCTCGATCAGCTGGAACGCTCGCTTACTGCGGACGCTGATGATGACGGGGTTAGGAAGAGCGCTGGTGCTGTCCGCCTTCTCAATGGAGAGGATCTGCACACACACACACACACACACACACACGCTTTAATGAGGGTTTCATTAATACATCATCTCTCCTCATGGAGGAAATCAAGTGTGAGCTTAAAAACTGAGTTTGGTTTCTCTCAAGATTTCCTCCATTTCCGTCCCATGATGGAGTTTGGGTTCATTGCCACTGTTGTTTCTGGTTTGATTAGTTCAAAAAGATCAAAAAGTCCTTATTGATACATTTATGGCGCTTTTTGTCCTTATTGATACATTTATGGTGTTTTTGTGGTGTTTTTGTCCATATTGATACATTTATGGTGTTTTTGTCCTTATTGCTACATTTATGGTGTTTTTTTGTCCTTATTGATACATTTATGGTGTTTTTTGTCCTTATTGATACATTTATGGTGCTTTTTGTCCTTATTGATACATTTATGGTGTTTCATTTATGGCGCTTTTTGTCCTTATTGATACATTTATGGTGTTTTTTTGTCCTTATTGATACATTTATGGTGTTTTTTTGTCCTTATTGATACATTTATGGTGTTTTTGTCCTTATTGATACATTTATGGCGTTTTTTGTCCTTATTGATACATTTATGGTGCTTTTTGTCCTTATTGATACATTTATGGTGTTTTTTTGTCCTTATTGATACATTTATGGTGTTTTTTTGTCCTTATTGATACATTTATGGCGTTTTTTTGTCCTTATTGATACATTTATGGTGTTTTTTTGTCCTTATTGATACATTTATGGCGTTTTTTTGTCCTTATTGATACATTTATGGCGTTTTTTGTCCTTATTGATACATTTATGGCGTTTTTTGTCCTTATTGATACATTTATGGCGTTTTTTGTCCTTATTGATACATTTATGGTGTTTTTGTCCTTATTGATACATTTATGGTGCTTTTTGTCCTTATTGATATATTTATGATACATTTATGGTGCTTTTTGTCCTTATTGATACATTTATGATACATTTATGGTGCTTTTTGTCCTTATTGATATATTTATGATACATTTATGGTGCTTTTTGTCCTTATTGATATATTTATGATACATTTATGGTGCTTTTTGTCCTTATTGATATATTTATGATACATTTATGGTGCTTTTTGTCCTTATTGATATATTTATGATACATTTATGGCGCTTTTTGTCCTTATTGATACATTTATGGTGCTTTTTGTCATTATTGATACATTTATGGCGCTTTTTGTCCTTATTGATACATTTATGGCGCTTTTTGTCCTTATTGATACATTTATGGTGTTTCATTTATGGCGCTTTTTGTCCTTATTTATACATTTATGGCGCTTTTTGTCCTTATTGCTACATTTATGGTGTTTTTGTCCTTATTGATACATTTATGGTGCTTTTTTCCATATTGATATATTTATGATACATTTATGGTGCTTTTTTCCATATTGATATATTTATGGTACATTTATGGTGCTTTTTTCCATATTGATATATTTATGATACATTTATGGTGCTTTATTCCATACATTTATGGTGTTTTTGACCATATTGATACATTTATTATACTTTCATGGTGCTTCTGATTTTTAGGTGAACTCTTCCTATAACACGGTTACTGAGCAGCTGATGATCTCTGACTGCTGTGTGATGAGTCTGTACCTCTGCGAGGGGTATGATGAGAGTACACTGGCCCTCCTCACGGCTGCTGAAGCACAGATACCCATCTGTGGTGTAGACCGTACCCGGCGTGTGGCAGCGGGTGTGAGGAGTCCAAACCGAGCATGACATCACTTCCTGCAGACGCTCGGCCCGTGGCAAGCCAAAGAGAGAGAGCACATTCTGCCTGAGAGCCTGTTCCTCCAACACCCTGTGAGAGACACAAACATGTTCATGCACCAGACTACATGATAATGCTAAAGACTTCTGCAGATCTGACATTAACATCAGTAGAACTGCGGTTTATTTGTAGATCGGAAATAGATAAAAGATTCTGAACATCAAAGCAGCAGAGAACAAACCCACCGCTCTATAAATACACATGCAAATGCAGTTTTCTCACCCATCACCAGCATGAGTTTACATGCAAACACAACCCATACACTCGTGACTGCTGCACTTATAACATTAACCATCCATTAACAGCTCTAATGCAGCTTCACAAACATCATCTCTATAATCTGCAGACTCTCGTTCTCTGTTCTGCTTTACTTGTTTTCACTGTCTTTCTCGTACACGAGCTTCCCCTTTAGTGAAGGAAGTATCTAAGAATCAAATCCCTGCTGATGATTGACTGGATAGAGAGCAAGAGATATTCAATGAGGCCAATAAAACAGATGATTCATAAATGATGTCTTACTTTATCACAAGATACAGACTTGGACCCGTATTCACAAAACATTTTATCTCAACACTAAGAGTTCTCCTAAATAGCAGTAGAAGCTTTTAGCTAAGAGTTTTCTCTTAAAACCTGTTCACGAAGCTGCTGAGACACTCTTACTGAGGAATAGAGAGTAAAGGGGGCGGGGTTTACCTTGTTGCTATGGGTGATGTCATAGTGCTTATTAACTATGCACACAGTGATTGGCTGAGAGTCTCTGTCAGAGATTTAGTCATAGAATTAAAATGTAGAGCACGATATTATGTTGCCATATTCAAATAAAGATTTTAAAATGCAAGCTAAGTGTCACTAATTAAACAATTATATCTTAAGCTAAGTTTCAGCCTCTTACATGTGTGCTTCTCATCATTAGTGAATATGCAAATAAACAGCCTTTTAATTAACAGAGTGGAATAATCACGGCTGATAGTAACATGTAAACAGAAGAACACCAAACTGGACTCAAGAACATGTTAATTCTTGCTCAGCTGGTTAATGAAAACAAGGATATAATCAAAGGAGAATCTGGAGTTGGAATAACCTCCAAAACCAAAGGTGATGCCTTTTTAGAAGCTCATCATCATCAAATGTTTATGTTCCGAGGCCGGAAACAGCTATTTGAGGATAGTTTGTGGCTTGAGTCCTCTTCATGACTCCTAACCTTTCACAGATTTAGGAGCTAGTTTTAGAGCTAAAACACTTTGTGAAATACTCTTAGAGCAAACATTTAGGACTGACACGCTCATTATTTTTAAGATTTTCTCCTAAATCGGCGAGTTATGAGCTACTTTTAGCCTGAAGATGTTTTGTGAATACAGGCCCAGATGTAGACGTGACACAGATGTAAATGTGTTTGTGGATATAGATGTGATTTAGATATGATTGCTCATGTAGATGTTATTACGGATGTGATTGCACATATATGTGTGATTGTAGATGCAGATGTGGATGTTATTGCAGATGTAAATGTGAAGCAGATGTAACTTATGTAGATGTTATTGCAGACGTGGATGTTATTGCAGATGTGGATGTTATTGCAGATGTGGATGTTATTGCAGATATAAATGTTATTGGAGATGTGGATGTTATTGCAGATGTAGATGTTATTGCAGATGTAGATGTTATTGCAGATGTGGATATGAAGCAGATGTGGATGTTATTGGAGATGTAGATGTTATTGCAGATGTAGATGTTATTGCAGATGTGGATATGAAGCAGATGTAGATGTTATTGCAGATGTAGATGTTATTGCAGATATAAATGTTATTGGAGATGTGGATGTTATTGCAGATGTAGATGTTATTGCAGATGTAGATGTTATTGCAGATGTGGATATGAAGCAGATGTAGATGTTATTGCAGATATAAATGTTATTGGAGATGTGGATGTTATTGTAGATGTGGATGTTATTGCAGATGTAGATGTTATTGGAGATGTAGATGTTATTGCAGATATAAATGTTATTGGAGATGTGGATGTTATTGCAGATGTGGATGTTATTGCAGATGTGGATGTTATTGCAGATGTGGATGTTATTGGAGATGTGGATGTTATTGCAGATGTAGATGTTATTGCAGATGTAGATGTTATTGCAGATGTAGATGTTATTGCAGATATAAATGTTATTGGAGATGTGGATGTTATTGCAGATGTAGATGTTATTGCAGATGTGGATGTTATTGCAGATGTGGATGTTATTGCAGATATAAATGTTATTGGAGATGTGGATGTTATTGCAGATGTGGATGTTATTGCAGATGTGGATGTTATTGGAGATGTGGATGTTATTGCAGATGTAGATGTTATTGCAGATGTGGATGTTATTGCAGATGTAGATGTTATTGCAGATATAAATGTTATTGGAGATGTGGATGTTATTGCAGATGTAGATGTTATTGCAGATATAAATGTTATTGCAGATGTGGATGTTATTGCAGATGTGGATGTTATTGGAGATGTGGATGTTATTGCAGATGTGGATGTTATTGCAGATGTAGATGTTATTGCAGATGTTGGTTTTATTGCAGATGTGGATGTTATTGCAGATATAAATGTTATTGCAGATGTGGATGTTATTGCAGATATAAATGTTATTGCAGATGTGGATGTTATTGGAGATGTGGATGTTATTGCAGATGTGGATGTTATTGCAGATGTGGATGTTATTGGA
The DNA here is from genome assembly GCA_023376895.1 of Aspiorhynchus laticeps. Lineage (NCBI taxonomy): Eukaryota > Metazoa > Chordata > Actinopteri > Cypriniformes > Cyprinidae > Aspiorhynchus > Aspiorhynchus laticeps. Next base: position 921,706 of record CM041799.1, read on the forward strand.
GATGTGGATGTTATTGCAGATGTGGATGTTATTGCAGATATAAATGTTATTGCAGATGTGGATGTTATTGCAGATGTGGATGTTATTGGAGTGTGGATGTTATTGCAGATGTGGATGTTATTGGAGATGTGGATGTTATTGGAGATGTGGATGTTATTGCAGATGTGGATGTTATTGCAGATATAAATGTTATTGCAGATGTGGATGTTATTGGAGATGTAGATGTTATTGGAGATGTGGATGTTATTGCAGATGTAGATGTTATTGCAGATGCGGATGTTATTGCAGATGTGGATGTTATTGCAGATATAAATGTTATTGCAGATGTAGATGTTATTGGAGATGTAGATGTTATTGCAGATGTGGATGTTATTGCAGATGTGGATATGAAGCAGATGTAGATGTTATTGCAGATATAAATGTTATTGGAGATGTGGATGTTATTGCAGATGTGGATGTTATTGCAGATGTGGATGTTATTGCAGATGTGGATGTTATTGGAGATGTGGATGTTATTGGAGATGTGGATGTTATTGCAGATGTGGATATGAAGCAGATGTAGATGTTATTGCAGATATAAATGTTATTGGAGATGTGGATGTTATTGCAGATGTGGATGTTATTGCAGATGTGGATGTTATTGCAGATGTGGATGTTATTGGAGATGTGGATGTTATTGCAGATGTGGATGGTATTGCAGATGTGGATGTTATTGCAGATGTGGATGTTATTGGAGATGTGGATGTTATTGCAGATGTGGATATGAAGCAGATGTAGATGTTATTGCAGATATAAATGTTATTGCAGATGTGGATGTTATTGGAGATGTGGATGTTATTGCAGATGTGGATGTTATTGGAGATGTGGATGTTATTGCAGATGTAGATGTTATTGCAGATGTAGATGTTATTGCAGATGTTGGTTTTATTGCAGACGTGGATGTTATTGCAGATATAAATGTTATTGCAGATGTGGATGTTATTGCAGATATAAATGTTATTGCAGATGTGGATGTTATTGGAGATGTGGATGTTATTGCAGATGTGGATGTTATTGCAGATGTGGATGTTATTGGAGATGTGGATGTTATTGCAGATGTGGATGTTATTGCAGATATAAATGTTATTGCAGATGTGGATGTTATTGCAGATGTGGATGTTATTGCAGATGTGGATGTTATTGGAGTGTGGATGTTATTGCAGATGTGGATGTTATTGGAGATGTGGATGTTATTGGAGATGTGGATGTTATTGCAGATGTGGATGTTATTGCAGATATAAATGTTATTGCAGATGTGGATGTTATTGGAGATGTAGATGTTATTGGAGATGTGGATGTTATTGCAGATGTAGATGTTATTGCAGATGCGGATGTTATTGCAGATGTGGATGTTATTGCAGATATAAATGTTATTGCAGATGTAGATGTTATTGGAGATGTAGATGTTATTGCAGATGTGGATGTTATTGCAGATGTGGATATGAAGCAGATGTAGATGTTATTGCAGATATAAATGTTATTGGAGATGTGGATGTTATTGCAGATGTGGATGTTATTGCAGATGTGGATGTTATTGGAGATGTGGATGTTATTGCAGATGTGGATGTTATTGCAGATGTGGATGTTATTGGAGATGTGGATGTTATTGCAGATGTGGATGTTATTGCAGATGTGGATATGAAGCAGATGTAGATGTTATTGCAGATATAAATGTTATTGGAGATGTGGATGTTATTGCAGATGTGGATGTTATTGCAGATGTGGATGTTATTGCAGATGTGGATGTTATTGGAGATGTGGATGTTATTGCAGATGTGGATGGTATTGCAGATGTGGATGTTATTGCAGATGTGGATGTTATTGGAGATGTGGATGTTATTGCAGATGTGGATATGAAGCAGATGTAGATGTTATTGCAGATATAAATGTTATTGCAGATGTGGATGTTATTGCAGATGTGGATGTTATTGCAGATATAAATGTTATTGCAGATGTGGATGTTATTGTAGATGTGGATGTTATTGGAGATGTGGATGTTATTGCAGATGTGGATGTTATTGGAGATGTGGATGTTATTGGAGATGTGGATGTTATTGCAGATGTGGATGTTATTGCAGATGTGGATGTTATTGCAGATGTGGATGTTATTGGAGATGTGGATATGAAGCAGATGTAGATGTTATTGCAGATGTGGATGTTATTGCAGATGTGGATGTTATTGGAGATGTGGATGTTATTGCAGATGTGGATGTTATTGCAGATATAAATGTTATTGCAGATGTAGATGTTATTGGAGATGTAGATGTTATTGCAGATGTGGATGTTATTGCAGATGTGGATATGAAGCAGATGTAGATGTTATTGCAGATATAAATGTTATTGGAGATGTGGATGTTATTGCAGATGTGGATGTTATTGCAGATGTGGATGTTATTGCAGATGTGGATGTTATTGCAGATGTGGATGTTATTGCAGATGTGGATATGAAGCAGATGTAGATGTTATTGCAGATATAAATGTTATTGGAGATGTGGATGTTATTGCAGATGTGGATGTTATTGCAGATGTGGATGTTATTGCAGATGTGGATGTTATTGGAGATGTGGATGTTATTGCAGATGTGGATGGTATTGCAGATGTGGATGTTATTGCAGATGTGGATGTTATTGGAGATGTGGATGTTATTGCAGATGTGGATGTTATTGCAGATGTGGATATGAAGCAGATGTAGATGTTATTGCAGATATAAATGTTATTGGAGATGTGGATGTTATTGCAGATGTGGATGTTATTGCAGATGTGGATGTTATTGCAGATGTGGATGTTATTGGAGATGTGGATGTTATTGCAGATGTGGATGGTATTGCAGATGTGGATGTTATTGCAGATGTGGATGTTATTGGAGATGTGGATGTTATTGCAGATGTGGATATGAAGCAGATGTAGATGTTATTGCAGATATAAATGTTATTGCAGATGTGGATGTTATTGCAGATGTGGATGTTATTGCAGATATAAATGTTATTGCAGATGTGGATGTTATTGTAGATGTGGATGTTATTGGAGATGTGGATGTTATTGCAGATGTGGATGTTATTGGAGATGTGGATGTTATTGCAGATGTGGATGTTATTGGAGATGTGGATGTTATTGGAGATGTGGATGTTATTGCAGATGTGGATGTTATTGGAGATGTGGATGTTATTGCAGATGTGGATGTTATTGGAGATGTGGATATGAAGCAGATGTAGATGTTATTGCAGATGTGGATGTTATTGCAGATGTGGATGTTATTGGAGATGTGGATGTTATTGCAGATGTGGATGTTATTGCAGATATAAATGTTATTGCAGATGTAGATGTTATTGGAGATGTAGATGTTATTGCAGATGTGGATGTTATTGCAGATGTGGATATGAAGCAGATGTAGATGTTATTGCAGATATAAATGTTATTGGAGATGTGGATGTTATTGCAGATGTGGATGTTATTGCAGATGTGGATGTTATTGGAGATGTGGATGTTATTGCAGATGTGGATGTTATTGCAGATGTGGATGTTATTGGAGATGTGGATGTTATTGCAGATGTGGATGTTATTGCAGATGTGGATATGAAGCAGATGTAGATGTTATTGCAGATATAAATGTTATTGGAGATGTGGATGTTATTGCAGATGTGGATGTTATTGCAGATGTGGATGTTATTGCAGATGTGGATGTTATTGGAGATGTGGATGTTATTGCAGATGTGGATGGTATTGCAGATGTGGATGTTATTGCAGATGTGGATGTTATTGGAGATGTGGATGTTATTGCAGATGTGGATATGAAGCAGATGTAGATGTTATTGCAGATATAAATGTTATTGGAGATGTGGATGTTATTGCAGATGTGGATGTTATTGCAGATGTGGATGTTATTGCAGATATAAATGTTATTGCAGATGTGGATGTTATTGCAGATGTGGATGTTATTGCAGATGTGGATGTTATTGGAGATGTGGATGTTATTGCAGATGTGGATGTTATTGCAGATGTAGATGTTATTGCAGATATAAATGTTATTGGAGATGTGGATGTTATTGCAGATGTGGATGTTATTGCAGATGTGGATGTTATTGCAGATGTGGATGTTATTGGAGATGTGGATGTTATTGCAGATGTGGATGGTATTGCAGATGTGGATGTTATTGCAGATGTGGATGTTATTGGAGATGTGGATGTTATTGCAGATGTGGATATGAAGCAGATGTAGATGTTATTGCAGATATAAATGTTATTGGAGATGTGGATGTTATTGCAGATGTGGATGTTATTGCAGATATAAATGTTATTGCAGATGTGGATGTTATTGCAGATGTGGATGTTATTGCAGATGTAGATGTTATTGCAGATGTGGATGTTATTGGAGATGTGGATATGAAGCAGATGTAGATGTTATTGCAGATGTGGATGTTATTGCAGATGTGGATGTTATTGGAGATGTGGATGTTATTGCAGATGTGGATGTTATTGCAGATGTAGATGTTATTGGAGATGTGGATGTTATTGCAGATGTAGATGTTATTGGAGATGTGGATGTTATTGCAGATGTGGATGTTATTGCAGATGTAGATGTTATTGGAGATGTGGATGTTATTGCAGATGTGGATGTTATTGCAGATGTAGATGTTATTGGAGATGTGGATGTTATTGCAGATGTGGATGTTATTGGAGATGTGGATGTTATTGGAGATGTGGATGTTATTGCAGATGTGGATATGAAGCAGATGTAGATGTTATTGCAGATGTGGATGTTATTGCAGATGTGGATATGAAGCAGATGTAGATGTTATTGCAGATGTGGATGTTATTGGAGATGTGGATGTTATTGCAGATATAAATGTTATTGGAGATGTAGATGTTATTGCAGATGTGGATGTTATTGCAGATGTAGATGTTATTGGAGATGTGGATGTTATTGCAGATGTGGATATGAAGCAGATGTAGATGTTATTGCAGATGTGGATGTTATTGCAGATGTGGATGTTATTGCAGATATAAATGTTATTGCAGATGTGGATGTTATTGGAGATGTAGATGTTATTGGAGATGTGGATGTTATTGCAGATGTAGATGTTATTGCAGATGCGGATGTTATTGCAGATGTGGATGTTATTGCAGATATAAATGTTATTGCAGATGTAGATGTTATTGGAGATGTAGATGTTATTGCAGATGTGGATGTTATTGCAGATGTGGATATGAAGCAGATGTAGATGTTATTGCAGATATAAATGTTATTGGAGATGTGGATGTTATTGCAGATGTGGATGTTATTGCAGATGTGGATGTTATTGGAGATGTGGATGTTATTGCAGATGTGGATGTTATTGCAGATGTGGATGTTATTGGAGATGTGGATGTTATTGCAGATGTGGATGTTATTGCAGATGTGGATATGAAGCAGATGTAGATGTTATTGCAGATATAAATGTTATTGGAGATGTGGATGTTATTGCAGATGTGGATGTTATTGCAGATGTGGATGTTATTGCAGATGTGGATGTTATTGGAGATGTGGATGTTATTGCAGATGTGGATGGTATTGCAGATGTGGATGTTATTGCAGATGTGGATGTTATTGGAGATGTGGATGTTATTGCAGATGTGGATATGAAGCAGATGTAGATGTTATTGCAGATATAAATGTTATTGCAGATGTGGATGTTATTGCAGATGTGGATGTTATTGCAGATATAAATGTTATTGCAGATGTGGATGTTATTGTAGATGTGGATGTTATTGGAGATGTGGATGTTATTGCAGATGTGGATGTTATTGGAGATGTGGATGTTATTGCAGATGTGGATGTTATTGCAGATGTGGATGTTATTGCAGATGTGGATGTTATTGGAGATGTGGATATGAAGCAGATGTAGATGTTATTGCAGATGTGGATGTTATTGCAGATGTGGATGTTATTGGAGATGTGGATGTTATTGCAGATGTGGATGTTATTGCAGATATAAATGTTATTGCAGATGTAGATGTTATTGGAGATGTAGATGTTATTGCAGATGTGGATGTTATTGCAGATGTGGATATGAAGCAGATGTAGATGTTATTGCAGATATAAATGTTATTGGAGATGTGGATGTTATTGCAGATGTGGATGTTATTGCAGATGTGGATGTTATTGCAGATGTGGATGTTATTGCAGATGTGGATGTTATTGCAGATGTGGATATGAAGCAGATGTAGATGTTATTGCAGATATAAATGTTATTGGAGATGTGGATGTTATTGCAGATGTGGATGTTATTGCAGATGTGGATGTTATTGCAGATGTGGATGTTATTGGAGATGTGGATGTTATTGCAGATGTGGATGGTATTGCAGATGTGGATGTTATTGCAGATGTGGATGTTATTGGAGATGTGGATGTTATTGCAGATGTGGATGTTATTGCAGATGTGGATATGAAGCAGATGTAGATGTTATTGCAGATATAAATGTTATTGGAGATGTGGATGTTATTGCAGATGTGGATGTTATTGCAGATGTGGATGTTATTGCAGATGTGGATGTTATTGGAGATGTGGATGTTATTGCAGATGTGGATGGTATTGCAGATGTGGATGTTATTGCAGATGTGGATGTTATTGGAGATGTGGATGTTATTGCAGATGTGGATATGAAGCAGATGTAGATGTTATTGCAGATATAAATGTTATTGCAGATGTGGATGTTATTGCAGATGTGGATGTTATTGCAGATATAAATGTTATTGCAGATGTGGATGTTATTGTAGATGTGGATGTTATTGGAGATGTGGATGTTATTGGAGATGTGGATGTTATTGGAGATGTGGATGTTATTGCAGATGTGGATGTTATTGGAGATGTGGATGTTATTGCAGATGTGGATGTTATTGGAGATGTGGATATGAAGCAGATGTAGATGTTATTGCAGATGTGGATGTTATTGCAGATGTGGATGTTATTGCAGATGTGGATGTTATTGCAGATGTGGATGTTATTGGAGATGTGGATGTTATTGCAGATGTGGATGTTATTGCAGATATAAATGTTATTGCAGATGTAGATGTTATTGGAGATGTAGATGTTATTGCAGATGTGGATGTTATTGCAGATGTGGATATGAAGCAGATGTAGATGTTATTGCAGATATAAATGTTATTGGAGATGTGGATGTTATTGCAGATGTGGATGTTATTGCAGATGTGGATGTTATTGGAGATGTGGATGTTATTGCAGATGTGGATGTTATTGCAGATGTGGATGTTATTGGAGATGCGGATGTTATTGCAGATGTGGATGTTATTGCAGATGTGGATATGAAGCAGATGTAGATGTTATTGCAGATATAAATGTTATTGGAGATGTGGATGTTATTGCAGATGTGGATGTTATTGCAGATGTGGATGTTATTGCAGATGTGGATGTTATTGGAGATGTGGATGTTATTGCAGATGTGGATGGTATTGCAGATGTGGATGTTATTGCAGATGTGGATGTTATTGGAGATGTGGATGTTATTGCAGATGTGGATATGAAGCAGATGTAGATGTTATTGCAGATATAAATGTTATTGGAGATGTGGATGTTATTGCAGATGTGGATGTTATTGCAGATGTGGATGTTATTGCAGATATAAATGTTATTGCAGATGTGGATGTTATTGCAGATGTGGATGTTATTGCAGATGTGGATGTTATTGGAGATGTGGATGTTATTGCAGATGTGGATGTTATTGCAGATGTAGATGTTATTGCAGATATAAATGTTATTGGAGATGCGGATGTTATTGCAGATGTGGATGTTATTGCAGATGTGGATGTTATTGCAGATGCGGATGTTATTGGAGATGTGGATGTTATTGCAGATGTGGATGGTATTGCAGATGTGGATGTTATTGCAGATGTGGATGTTATTGGAGATGTGGATGTTATTGCAGATGTGGATATGAAGCAGATGTAGATGTTATTGCAGATATAAATGTTATTGGAGATGTGGATGTTATTGCAGATGTGGATGTTATTGCAGATATAAATGTTATTGCAGATGTGGATGTTATTGCAGATGTGGATGTTATTGCAGATGTAGATGTTATTGCAGATGTGGATGTTATTGCAGATGTGGATGTTATTGCAGATGTAGATGTTATTGGAGATGTGGATGTTATTGCAGATGTGGATGTTATTGCAGATGTAGATGTTATTGGAGATGTGGATGTTATTGCAGATGTGGATGTTATTGGAGATGTGGATGTTATTGGAGATGTGGATGTTATTGCAGATGTGGATATGAAGCAGATGTAGATGTTATTGCAGATGTGGATGTTATTGCAGATGTGGATATGAAGCAGATGTAGATGTTATTGCAGATGTGGATGTTATTGGAGATGTGGATGTTATTGCAGATATAAATGTTATTGGAGATGTAGATGTTATTGCAGATGTGGATGTTATTGCAGATGTAGATGTTATTGGAGATGTGGATGTTATTGCAGATGTGGATATGAAGCAGATGTAGATGTTATTGCAGATGTGGATGTTATTGCAGATGTGGATGTTATTGGAGATGTGGATATTATTGCAGATGTAGATGTTATTGGAGATGTGGATGTTATTGCAGATGTGGATGTTATTGGAGATGTGGATGTTATTGCAGATGTGGATATGAAGCAGATGTAGATGTTATTGCAGATATAAATGTTATTGGAGATGTGGATGTTATTGGAGATGTGGGTGTTATTGCAGATGTAGATGTTATTGGAGATGTGGATGTTATTGGAGATGTGGATGTTATTGCAGATGTAGATGTTATTGGAGATGTGGATGTTATTGGAGATGTGGATGTTATTGGAGATGTGGATGTTATTGCAGATGTGGATGTTATTGCAGATGTGGATATGAAGCAGATGTAGATGTTATTGCAGATATAAATGTTATTGCAGATGTGGATATGAAGCAGATGTAGATGTTATTGCAGATGTTTTTGCAGATGTGGATATGAAGCAGATGTGGATATGAAGCAGATGTAGTTGTTATTGCAGATGTGGATATGAAGCAGATGTGGATATGAAGCAGATGTAGTTGTTATTGCAGAAGTGGATATGAAGCAGAAGTGGATATGAAGCAGATGTGGATATGAAGCAGATGTAGATGTTATTGCAGATGTGAAGCAGATGTGGATATGAAGCAGATGCAGATGTGAAGCAGATGTGGATATGAAGCAGATGCAGATGTTATTGCAGATGTGGATATGAAGCAGACGTTCACCTCTTGGTGATGTTGGTGGACTCCAGCAGCGACTGGTCGAGCGTGAGTCCACCGCTGTCCAGCAGCCTGCGGAGGGCGATATCAGCCAGCTGACACATGACCCTCATCACCTCGTCCACGTTCAGAAACATGGAGAAATCCCTCTGTTTCCGTCTGGTGTAAACACGGATCACGTCCGTCAGCAAACCCACCGACACACGTTCCAGCCGCGTCACTTCAGCCCACGGGACCAACAGCTTCACTGAGCGCACAAACACCACGCGTGAGTTACACACAAAGACGCCAGAAGAGGTCAAATCAGAGCATTTCATTCATTATTTCTAGAGATGCACCGGAATTAAAATTCTTGATTAAAATTCCTGAACACGGTTTTTCAAGTTTTTCCCAATTTTTTTCACCATTGCATAGATTAAATAACCAAAATGTGCTTTTTCCTGTTTTGTCTTGCTTTTCAAAGAAAAAAATCAATTACTGTAATGTCTGTTTTGGGTTCTGTTTCATGTTCATGTTTTCATGTCTTTTATTTTGAAGTTTAGTTATGGTTCCTGTTTGTGTCATGCTTCCCTTTCCCTCATGTCTCCTTGCTATTGGTTCCCTTGTTCTTTGTGTCACGTTCTGATTGGTTCTCTTGTTCACCGTGTCATGTTCTCATTGGTTGATTCTTGTCATGTGTCCTCCTTGTTTGCTATAAGTAGTCACATCGTTGCCTTTGTCTCTTGTCGTGTATTCTGTAATGAGTGCAGTTTATTTACAAAGTCCAAACAAAGACAGACTTGACATGAACAGACTTGACTAGAGACAGACTTGGCATGGACGGACAAACAAACTAGACTCACCGACAGCAGGTTACAACATTAATACACGACAAGAGACAAAGGCAACGATGTGGCTACTTATAGCAAACAAGGAGGACACATGACAAGAATCAACCAATGAGAACATGACACGGTGAACAAGAGAACCAATCAGAACGTGACACAAAGAACAAGGGAACCAATAGCAAGGAGACATGAGGGAAAGGGAAGCATGACACAAACAGGAACCATAACTAAACTTCAAAATAACAGACATGAAAACATGAACATGAAACAGAACCCAAAACAGACATTACAATTACAAAACTACAATTTAAAAATATTTACTTAACATTTTTTAACATTCTAGCATCAACAATGCACAATTTAACTTAAAATTAATAAGTTACTAAAATAGTATTTTTGGCCATTTTTGAGACCCCTTCTTGAATCAAAATATCGTCTAATTATCGTTATCGAAAAAATATATATATATCGAGATATAATTTTTTTTTTCAATATCGCACACCCCTAGTGCACGCCTCTATTTGATCACGTCATTGTTCGGTACAGTTTATCCGGTCTTTTATCTTATTTTCGGTGCATCCCTACTGATTTGATGTCTCACCCTCTTTGCCCAGGAGGAAGGAGTAGAAGGCGATGTGGTTGGTGGTGAGGTACAGTGAGCCCTGGCGCGGTACTCGACCCTTCCAGCAGCAGCAGGAGTAATGCGTCACCAGTTTCTCTCGCTGAGGGAGGCCGAAGCGCTGCTCGAACCGCGCCAGATCTTCCCGGAAGCGTGCCGGATCATCCTCCCGAGCAGCCTGGCCGCACAAAACCTCCTCCGCGATTAAACCCTACATCAAAAACACAGAGAGATTTAGAGTCTGAGCTGAATGTCATGTTTGTGTGAGTCTTTAGGGAGGTCGTACCTTCACTTTGCCCTGTACAAAACTGGCAGCGTCTTCTTTATTCTCAAACACAGCCATGTACGGCAGCAGGTTCTGATCCAGCCATTTCCAGTGTTTCTGCACCTCCTCTATCGTGGCTCCTGCAAGCACACACAGATGATAACTTCATGTTTTATGCCTTCATTTGATTGCCAGCATTTTGATAATGAACTTATAATATTATCAAAACATTTAAACTGACAACACATCATTTCTGAAAAAATAAAACATTTCATAGGGCCCTATTAACATATAATAATTAAAAAAAAAAAAAAAAAAAAAAAAAAAAAAAAAAAAAGTTTATGCAATTGATTAGATATGATTTTTGTAATTGCAAAAATGTAATGACTTTAATTAATCAGACATGCTTTCTGATAACTTAACCATTAATATTGATTCTAGAAAAAATATTAAATGAAAAACAGAATCCAGAAATATTAAAAGGGGAAAAAATAATAATTTGGGAGGAAAAAAAAGCAATACAATATGGGATTTTTTTTTTTTAAATGATAATAATAATTTCTTAGGGCACTATTAAGGTAAGAATTTTTTTTAATAAATATATATATAAATTGTAAAAATGTTTTGAATACAATCAATTAGACATGCTTTTTGATTATTAAAATATAATTAAACCATTAAAATGGAATCCATAAAAATAAAATAAAACAAAACAGTAATTTAAGAAAAACAAAACTGAATTTGGGAACTTATTTAAAAAAAAATAATAATAATAATTTCTTAGGGCACTATTAAGGTAAGAAAAAATGTTAATAAATATATATAAATTATATAAATTTCATGATTTCAATTAATTAAACTTATTTTTTTGATTACTAAAATTGAATTTAACCATTCAAATGGATTACAGAAAAATTTTAATTGAAACAGAACTTAAAATAAAACACACAGATACTGTGACACACACGTGCGAGTGACTGCGTGACACACGCGTGTTTATGAAGAGAGAGAGTCACACGAGTGTGAGAGATGCAAACACACTGAACACGAGCTCTCACCGCTGGCTATGACCCAGCTGACCTGTGACCCCGGAACATGCAGAACGATCCGGAACGGGGCCGCGCGCGCATTCGAGTCCAACACTGTGTCCAACGCTCCCACCAGCAACCCTGCAACACACACACACACACACACACACACAACACACACACAAACACAGAGACACACACACACAGAGACACAGACACAGAGAGACACAGACACACACAGACACAGAGAGACACACACACACACAGAGACACACACACAGACACAGACACACATAGACACACATACACACAGACACACACACACACAGAGACACACACACAACACACAGACATGCAGACACGCACACAGACAGACACACACACACACACACACACACACACAGACACACACGCAGACACACGCATACACACACACAGACAGACAGACACACACACAGACAGACACACACACAGACACACACACACACACACACACAGACACACACACACACAGACAGACACACAGACAGACACACACAGACACAGACACACACAGACAGACAGACAGACACACACACACACACACACACACACACACAGACAGACAGACACACACACACAGACAGACAGACACACACACACACAGACACACACACACACACACAGACACACACACACACACAGACACACAGACAGACACACAGACAGACACACAGACAGACACACAGACAGACACACACACACAGACAGACAGACACACAGACAGACAGACAGACACACACACACACAGACAAACACAGACACACACACACACACACACAGACACACACAGACAGACACACACACACAGACAGACACACACACACACAGACACAGACAGACACACAGACAGACACACAGACAGACACACACACAGACACACATAGACAGACAGACACACACACACACACACACAGACACACACACACACACAGACACACACACACACACACAGACAAACACAGACACACAAACACAGACACACAGACACAAAATTGAATTTAAGCATGAAAATGTAATACAGAAAAATTAAAAAAATAAAATTTGTGAATTTATATAAACAGAATTTGTGAAAATATAAAAGATTTCATAGGAATCTAAACATCCTAAATTAAACAAGCAGAAAAGCCTCCAGAAGCATCAGTCAATAGTATCCAGCACTGCGGTATTGTTGATGAATGTGTGTTTATAGAGGCACAGCTGTGTGCCGCATGAGTTATTATTACACCACACCTCATATATGGCCTACTTTAACATTAGCTTCATGAGAGAGTTTCACTTTCCTATTCAACACTCTCTGAGCACAGGACAGACTGATCAATAAAGCACTACAGATGTTTACAGGTGTTCTGTCATGATCAGCCTGCTCTGAAACAAACAGAGTAAACAGAGTAAAGCTTGGCTTCCCTGAAGTAAAACACTTATTTTCTCTATGCAGAAAGCTGAAAGCATGCAGATCATTCTAGAGAGAACTAGCATGAACTCCATGAAAACACGTCTTTCTATTGAGCTGCACAGAAGACAAACGAACAGCATGAGCGATCAGGTGATTCGAATGAGCTGATTCTTTTAATAAACGCCTGATGAATCCTTCACTGAATCTATGAATACCATGGTGTTTGTTCTTATAGCCAGTGATGTATTCAATAGCTTTATATAGCATCATTGATTGAGATTTGATTCAGTCTGGTCTTTGTTTGCTTGAATCAAATGTTGTGATTCATCTGGAAGTTGGCTGGTTTGGTTCATAAAGCCCTATGGTTTCAGTGAATCCAGTCATAAAAATGGAATTTACAGTATAACACAGAATGTTACAGAATTTGGCTTATTTTGTATGAATAAATCAAAAATAGGCAGTATACTTAACCAAACTGTGTGTGTGTGTGTGTGAGAGAATATTATTAAAGCACAAGAACACTGCTTTTGAAACATTAAATCTCCTTTTTATGATCAATAAATATATTTTTTAAACTTTTAAGAAATTGCAGTTTCGTGATTTCAATTCATGAGACATGCTTAATGCTTATAGGTGTATAATAAAAATAATTTCATACACTGTAAAAAAAAATCCGTAAAATTCACGGTAAAAAACTGTTGCCGGAATTCTACCGTAAAAATACGGTAACAACATTTTTACTGTTTTAACTTAAATTTACAGTTAAATACCGTAATTTAATTAACTGATATAATGTTAATATAGCAACCTATTAAAGTACTGAAATCTGTATCTTTGTAATACACTGATAACCACCAAAAGCAGGAGGTGATGAGAGTCACATGATGCGTTTTGGGCGGTGAGAGCGTCGAGGAGAGTTGAAATCAAGTCAACTTTATGGTAATGAGCTATGACGCGGTTCGGCGGCAACCAATCAGAATGTAGAAGTCCTCCGCTTGAGAGGAGTAGTGGTGCAACGGATCACAAAACTCACGGTTCGGATCACGGTTCGGATTTTGAGTCACGGATCGGATCATTTTTCGGATCAGCAAAAAAAAGTTGCTTTACTACTAAAGTCAGTAATAAACCAAGAACAATTACACAAATTTATTAGATTTTCAACCAATAGATATATTTCCAGCCTACAACATAAAATTATAAATAAAGACAGTAACAGTAGTATTCAGGTGCAGAAATGTAAAAATTAAGTGTAAAACACAATAATGCTTACTGCATAAGTTAAATACAGATGATTAGCAGACAGAAGCAGGTGTTATAGGCTGCTGTCTCTTTAAGACTAAACGCACGGACCAAATACTGACACACATCCGGTTTCTTTCTCCGCTGTATACCTTAACTTAAGACATAACTGACTGTGTTTACCAGAATACTTGCCAAAACGGGTATTTTAACATAACTTTGTGTGTGTGTATGTATCCATCCGTTGAGGCGTTGTCTGAAACGCGGTATCTAAATCACGCCTCTCTTTCTCACGCGCTCTCTCTGCGTGTGCGCGCATCAGTGTGTGCGGCAGCGGCTGAGCGCAGAAACGGAGCGCGTGCAAATGATAAACTTTCACTCTGTTAAACTTATCAGTTGATCCGCGAATCACATGCGTGCCGAACCGTGGGGACTGGTCCGTACGGATCACGGATCATCTACGATCCGTTGCACCCCTAGAGAGGGTTCCAGAGAACGCAGCTCTGTAAACTTTGGTTACGACCACATTAGTTCCCAAGCATTTTAGCGCTAGAACGCTTTGTTTTTTTCAGCGGGCATGCTATTAATTTCCTCAAAACAACATAGTTGACCAATTACATTAAGACACTTCAACCAGGACAGTTTGGAATGTAGGCTGCGCACAAATTAACGTTAATGTTAATTAAAGACCTAGGCTAGTAAACTGCATGTTGAAATTAGACTAGCACTTAACCAACAAAAAACACCACACAAATGGCATTTATTGGTTTATTTCGTTAGCTATAATTGTTGTAACTATAAAGCTCTTTCCATTGATCAATTTCTTACTTTCACAATTAAAATATTTAATGAGGTTAACTTATACCCTACTTGTGATCAGTCTGCACAAGATCAACATGCTTGTTTCCCTTTCGGCTGCTTTAAATACAAGACAAGCGTTCGATCGTCAGAGCGTCAATGAATCTTTCTAAAATTCGGCCAGAGCGGATTTTGACGCTCTCGCCGGCGGCGGTGTGAACGCACAGTAACAACTCGATTTTAAATAACATATTGAATATTTTTGAGAAAATATACAGTGTCCTCCTTGAGATGAAAGGAAAGAAAAGAAAAGCAAAAGCAGTTCAGTGCTATCAATGACAGCAGCTGTTCCAGAGCGAATGAAGAAGACTCGTAACGTTCATCACAGACCCCCTCATCTCTCTAATCTAATGCAGATCACACTAAAGCCCCTTTCACACAGAGATTCCGGAAAACACACGGGTAATGTGTTCCGGCATTTGTTCCCGGATCGTCAGATTTGCTGCATTCACACTGCCAGTGATTTTCCGGAATCTGTGCGTGCGTTCACACACAACCCGTAAAGATCTCGTAAAGACACGTGACCTGTGACGTGTATAATGCGCCGCTCACCATTTCACTAAACTGGAGAATGATTTCAGCTTCAGCGCTGATAGTGAGGAGCTCCCTGATCGCTGCTTCATTCCAGTTTACACATTTTTCGTCGTGTGAACGTTGATCTGCCTTCAAAACACCCGGTAAAACTGCCGAACGATAAAGTGCGTCATCACTACGACGCACCCTTTACGGCATTGATCCGGCTTTTGTTCACACAGCGCTCGTTCTGGGACTGAACCCGGCAATGTTACTAGGTCCCAACCCGGGTTCAATCCCGGAATTAATCCCGGGACGTGTTTGCGTTCACACAGAAGGCACTCCGGCAATTTTCTGGCAATTTTCCGGGACCAACGTGCAGTGTGAAAGGGGCTTAATTAAGCATCTCCTCCAGCTGATAGAGAAGTAGAAGCTCTTGTGAGGAATAACAACAGCAGATCAGACTGAACACACACCGTACTGAGCTCAAATGAGACAGAAACACATCATTTATTGCTCAGAAGAGTTCATAGCTTTTTAATTCAGTGTTGGCTTTATCTCAGATGATTCTGCTTAATAAAAAAGAAATAGAATCTGGAAACTTTTTTTTTTAACTTTTAATACATTATATATTTTTATGATTTAAAGTCTGTGTAAAGAGAATTCTTTCTAACCTGTTAACCTGCACCCCCCATATTGGGAATAACAGCTGAAAATGACTAACTAACTTAAAATGGTAACAGTTCCTGACTTCAGTGTGCCACACACACAATTGTGGTGTCTTTGGAAAGAAGACCC
>CM041799.1:943567-956067 GCA_023376895.1 Aspiorhynchus laticeps
TCGTTGGATCTGTCCGTTACCCAAAGCTTGAGCGCGTTTTTCAGCGCGACTTCTTCAGGAGTGATCCACATCCTCGCTGTCTCGGAGTCTTGTTGTTTCTAGTACGCACTAGTCTCCTATTCCGCCCATAGCTGCAGTTCCTCTTTCGGCGACTGTTTATTTCCGCTTTTTCCAGCCTTTCCTGCTCGCGGGAAGTTTAACGTTAATTCCACCGCGTGCGGTTTACCTCACGAATAACCGCGCTTCTTTCCATCGGCGGGAATTTCGCTGACTGAATCAACCGACGCTTTTTTTTTTAAATCACTGATTTTTTTGAAAAGTAATTTTACATGTGCTGAGGTGAAATAAAAGCCTACCGTTGTATTCGAGCTGCGGAAAGTAGATTTTAATATCGCAAATAAAATTTCGCTACCGAGAATCACACCTGTCTGTGTGAGTGACAGCCGCTTGTCCAATCAGAAGACGTCTCTGCCTGTCAATCATTCGCGCGGTCTGTTAATGGGGGCGGGGCTTTAGAGAGATGGGCGGGGCGGGGCGTTACAGTGATTGATAACGCACCTAAAATTAGTATATTTATAAGAATAATTATAATGTATTCAACTAAATGTCCACGATTGTATTTATACACAATTATTCTAGTATTATTTGGTATTTTGTATTAAAAAAAATAATAAAAACACTGAAATGCAACTCAGAGAAAATATGTTTTAGTTAAATTTAAAATATAGGTATATTATAAATTCACTTAATTTATATATAATAACATAATTTCTTAAAATACCTGCTTTTAAAACAGAAATAGGTCACTATATACATATAACACGAGAGATAGAACATTTAAATAATTACAAATAAATTATAATAATACAGTTTTTACATTTAAATAAGTTTTAAAATATAATAAATTAAGAAACAATAATTAGATCTGAGCAATAAGACATAACAAAGCAATAAAAGTAACTGTGAATTACTCAAATGCATCCATAAATCATCCTGACAGGTTATTTGCTGATTAATATAATATAAAGCTCTCATAAATATAAATATGAATATGCTCTCAGAACATTTTGGTAATGTTTTGCGTTAAGTTATGAAGAAATGATTTCAGAATGTTCAAAACATCCAGATTTAAAAATGTATTTTTATTTTTTCTTGGTTATATAAACATTTATGAAACATTACATTTCAGCATTTTATAAACATTATGATAAAGTTACTTCTGAATGTTGATTTAAAAAATATTACACGAGCTATAACTGCAGAAAAAGTACGTTTTGACGACATAACGTTAAAGAATGTTTGTTTTTAATATTGCCAGAAGTGCTATGATCTATATATTCTTTCTCCTTTGGTTCTCTTCTATTAATATTTTAAAATTCTTATGTTTATGGAGATTTGATTTGTTCAGAATTGTTGATATATTCCTTCATTATGATTTCAGAGACAGGCTTATGGTTAATAAGCTATCGTTGAACATTAATAATAAACTTTTTTGGTTAAAAAATCTATTTTTATTTATTAATTTATATATTTTTTAATGCTTTATTGATTCAATTCCACAAGAACAAGAGCTATTACATATTCACATAATCAAATTAACATTAGCAGCCAGAGAGAGATTTATTAAACATAAATAAAGGAAGAAAATTACATAATTTTAATGCTTTTCAATGCGTTTCAATGCTTTTCATTGCGTTTCAATGCGTTTCAATGCGTTTCAAAGCGTTTTTGTGTTTTGTTTGTTCCAAGATACTTCCATATAATTTAAAGTCATTTATAAAATGTGCAAAATTTGCTTTACATTGAGCACACTTCTTCTTATGTAGCTTATATGGAGTTTTATTTTTGTTTACTAAACGAGCGTCAGTCTGTCACGCCTACTGCGTCATTTGATTGACAGCACGTCTGGGCTCACGCTACAACACCATATATGGACATTCAGAAACACGCCGGAAACCGGTGCAACGCTAATAATCATCCCACGCGCTTCTCGACTTTAAATGCTCGCTTTAATCATCTCATGTAATCATACAGCTTTATCGTGACTCTAACGCATTTACTCCGATTTCTCAGCCGGTTTATTGATATAAAGCTGGGTGTTTTTGTTATTTGTCGTTACGTTGAGCGGCGCTCCTTGTGTTTCCGGTGCGGTGTGCTTCACAAACAGCTCAGATATGCAGGTTTGTGTCTTTTAATATTGATATATTATAGATTAATTCTCGTTATATTGGAGCTGTTCGTTGATTTGTGTTCAACGAGATGATGATGATAGTTAAGTGAAGATCGTTCAGTCTATATTAGTCTCTTCTGTAGTATTTGATCTATACTTATAACCTGAAAACTGTAGAATATGAGATTATTTATGTTTTCTTAGGTTGATATTTACTGTAGTTATGAATCCCAGAGCTAATATCAAGGGAAATATCATTTCCAGGCATGTAAATCAGTGTTTATATACGAAATATAAATGTTTATGGTTTTATTAGTTACTGTTAGTGTGTGTTATTAAACATAACTAAAAATATAAACAAAAATATTATTTTTTAGGTGATGAAATATGAAAAATAAACTTACTTTAGCTAGTTGCCGAAGCAGAATATCTCATTTTTGTTTTAATTTTAACTTTAAGTATTAAAATAAATAAAACTACATCTGAAATTAATATTTCTTAACTATATAGATGTATTAAAAATAATAATAATAACACACAACAACTTTTTAAACCCTGTTTCTGCCACAGAATTGAAATAATAATCATTTTGTAACTAAATAATAATGTTTTCTTCTCAGAAAATATGAGTTTTATATCTGGCAGTTTTTATTTCGCAATTCCTAGAAATAAAAATTGCAATTATTATTTTTATTATTATTATTTTATGACGTGGGAACAAGCTTCCAACAAAATGACTAAAACTTACTAAAATTAAATTGAAAATGCTAAATATAAAAACAAGAACTAATTCAAAATATTAATAAAAATTACTCGCATCCAAAATAAAAGTTTTTGTTTACATAATGTATGTGTGTACTGTGTATATTTATTATATATACATATATAAATACACACACATACAGTATATATTTTGAAAATATTTACATGTATTTAAATATATTTAATATACAAATATAACATATTTTTCTTAAATATATACATGCATGTGTGTGTATTTATATATGCATAATAAATATACAGTACACACATATATTATGTAAACAAAAACTTTTATTTTGGATGCAAGTAATAGTTTGACAGCAGTAATAAAAAACTATAATAGTTCTCAGAGGATCTTGATTTAAATAACTGATTGAGCAGTGACTGTAATATGATTCATAAAGCCTTGTTTCAGTACTTTGGTAGGTGATCGGTGTGTTTGATGTTTTTGGGTTCTGATGCAGGATCCGAACGCAGACACCGAGTGGAACGACATCCTCAGGAAGAAGGGCATCCTTCCTCCCAAAGAAGCCCCGGCGGAGGAGGAAGAGGAGGAGCTTCATCAGACGCAGTCTGTGGGTCAGTCACAGAGATGGAAACGACTTGGACTCGAGTCGCATAAATAAAGACTTAAGACTTGACTTAGACTTGACCTCAGAGACTTAAGACTTGGACTCCGCTTTAAAGACTTGAGACTTGACTTAGACTCCACTTTAAAGACTTGAGACTTGGACCTCAGAGACTTAAGACTTGACTTAGACTTGACCTCAGAGACTTGAGACTTGACTTGGACTCCACTTTAAAGACTTGAGACTTGACTTAGACTCCGCTTTAAAGACTTGAGACTTGACTTAGACTTGGACCTCAGAGACTTAAGACTTGACTTAGACTTGACCTCAGAGACTTGAGACTTGACTTGGACTCCGCTTTAAAGACTTGAGACTTGACTTAGACTTGACCTCAGAGACTTGAGACTTGACTTGGACTCCACTTTAAAGACTTGAGACTTGGACTCCGCTTTAAAGACTTGAGACTTGACTTAGACTTGGACCTCAGAGACTTAAGACTTGACTTAGACTTGACCTCAGAGACTTGAGACTTGACTTGGACTCCGCTTTAAAGACTTGAGACTTGGACTCCGCTTTAAAGACTTGAGACTTGACTTAGACTCCGCTTTAAAGACTTGAGACTTGACTTAGACTTGGACCTCAGAGACTTGAGACTTGACTTAGACTTGACCTCAGAGACTTAAGACTTGACTTAGACTTGACCTCAGAGACTTGAGACTTGACTTGGACTCCGCTTTAAAGACTTGAGACTTGGACTCCGCTTTAAAGACTTGAGACTTGACTTAGACTCCGCTTTAAAGACTTGAGACTTGACTTAGACTTGGACCTCAGAGACTTAAGACTTGACTTAGACTTGACCTCAGAGACTTAAGACTTGACTTAGACTTGACCTCAGAGACTTGAGACTTGACTTGGACTCCGCTTTAAAGACTTGAGACTTGACTTGGACTCCACTTTAAAGACTTGAGACTTGACTTAGACTTGGACCTCAGAGACTTGAGACTTGACTTGGACTCCACTTTAAAGACTTGAGACTTGACTTAGACTTGGACCTCAGAGACTTGAGACTTGACTTGGACTCCACTTTAAAGACTTGAGACTTGACTTAGACTTGACCTCAGAGACTTGAGACTTGACTTGGACTCCGCTTTAAAGACTTAAGACTTGACTTAGACTCCACTTTAAAGACTTAAGACTTGACTTAGACTCCGCTTTAAAGACTTGAGACTTGACTTAGACTCCACTTTAAAGACTTGAGACTTGACTTAGACTCCACTTTAAAGACTTGAGACTTGACTTAGACTCCGCTTTAAAGACTTGAGAACATGTCTGGTCACCGATGCTGTGAAGCAGCAGCAGTGTATGACAGTGTGTCACAGATCAGCTGATGTGTATTGTGTTGTTCTGCAGTGAAGACGTACGAGAGCATGACTCTGGAGGAGCTGGAGGAGAACGAAGATGAGTTTAGTGAGGACGATGAGCAGGCGATGGAGATGTACAGGTACAGACGCACACGCTGCTGATGAGAGCACAGCTTTACAGACAGTGACCAATCAACAACACAATTCACTCAGAAGAAGATCCAGCTTAGGTTTTTATGAAGCTTATTCTTGAGATATTTAAGATTCAAGTTTGAAAATCCAAAGCTAAATATGAAAAAAAATGGTGGTATATATATATATATATATATATGAAGAGTTCATTTGCAAAAACAGATAACTCCATTTTTAACTACACATTTTTTCATTGTGCATTATAATTAAAATGTGGTATCTATCAGCTTACCCCAAGGGCATCCAAGATGTAGGTGTCTTTTTTTCTTCAGTAGATCCAATTTTGATATTTTTAGGTCAAACCGTTCTAGTCTGACAGTCATATAATGGCAGGTATAGGTCACTGTCTCTATAAGAGGGAAAAAGAACACGCACAGAGAAATCCAAATTAAACAATTCCCCATCGTAACTACACATTGATGGCCTAAGACACGAAACGAGCGGTTTGTGTGAGAAAACCAACAGTATTTATATCGTTATATCGTACACAACCATGTCCAAGTGATCTGAGTGCACACACACATCCGGTGTGTGACGTGTGTGTGCGCGCGCTCTGGCTCACGCTGCATTCACACGGGGCGTCGGCGTCAACGCTTGACGGAGGGCGTGTCTGAAGCGCCGTCATAGTTACAACAACCAATCACATACTTCTCTGGTGTTGCATGAACGGGATTGGGTATTTGCATGAGGCGATCTGATTGGCTGACGCCTCCGTTGGCGCTTGAAAAGTTGCGTCAGCACCACGCTTCAGACACGCCCGCTCGCTCACACAAACCGCTCGTTTCGTGTCTTAGGCCATCAATGTGTAGTTACGATGGTGAATTGTTTAATTTGGATTTCTCTGTGCATGTTCTTTTTCCCTCTTATAGAGACAGTGACCTATACCTACCATTATATGACTGACAGACTAGAACGGTTTGACCTAAAAACATCAAAATTGGATCTACTGAAGAAAAAAAGACACCTACATCTTGGATGCCCTTGGGGTAAACTGATAGATACCACATTTTAATTTCAAAGTGAACTATCCCTTTAACATCTAAAAATCTGACTCATCGTCTTATTCACTTCAAAGTCATTCATAGAGCATACATAACTCCTTACAAAAGATTCAAAATGAAACTAGTCAAATTTGATCTGCCATATATGTAACACTACATCATCAGGCACTTTTCTGCGTATGTCCTGTCATCATCAGTCTATGGACACATGTAAACCTGGTTTTATCATCATTACTGAGAATTGATTGGTCTGTTAACCCAAGTTTGTGTCTTCTTAATGATGATTCAGGTCTCTGTATTAGTTCAATGCAAAAGAGAATGTTGTTTGCTGGTTTTACAGACAATAATACACAACTGGTTTACACCACACATGTGTAGAAACACATATTGGATCCATAGCCTCCTGCAAATAGTGACGTGTGAATGTACAACAGCTCGAAGCCTTCTACCATTAATGCTTGGTAGTGTTTTCTCTTTAACATACGTGATTGTATAAAGGAGTGTCCTTCCCTCTCTCCCTCCCTTTTGACTGGACTTTGAGATATTGAGTATATGTCTGTTGTGACGTTATGTGTTTGTCTCCGGCAGACAGAAGAGGCTGGCGGAGTGGAAAGCCCATCAGATGAAGAGTGTGTTTGGGGAGGTGAACGAGATCTCCGGTCAGGATTATGTGCTGGAGGTTAATAAAGCCGGAGCAGGGATCTGGGTGGTGCTGCATCTCTACAAACCGGGGTGAGTCTCTACAATCACTGCATGCTGGGAGAAAACATGATGAAGATGTTTAGTGCAGCACAGCAGTGATGAAACACATGAAGTAGCTTGGGTTCAATGAACCCCGAACATCCTAAGATCAAACCTTTATACGCTTACGGTCTACTACACTTAACCCTAAAAAGGGCAAAACCATAAATAGACATCAGAAAATTAATTTTGACCTTATCGGGACTCAAATAATACAATTGCATGATTTTTTTTTTTTAAACTTCTTTTTTTATTTTAATGTTTTTAATTTTAGCTATTTTCCATTTAATTGGGACTCAAATAATACAATTGCATGATTTTTTTTTTTAAACTTCTTTTTTTTTATTTTAATGTTTTTAATTTTAGCTATTTTCCATTTAATTGGGACTCAAATAATGCAATTGCATGATTTTTTTTTCAAAACTTCTTATTTTTTATTTTAATGTTTTTAATTTTAGCTATTTTCCATTTAATTTGGACTCAAATAATACAATTGCATGATTTTTTTTTTTTTTTTAAACTTCTTTTTTTATTTTAATGTTTTTAATTTTAGCTATTTTCCATTTAATTGGGACTCAAATAATACAATTGCATGATTTTTTTTTTTTTTTAAACTTCTTTTTTTATTTTAATGTTTTTAATTTTAGCTATTTTCCATTTAATTTGGACTCAAATAATACAATTGCATGATTTTTTTTTTTTTTAAACTTCTTTTTTTATTTTAATGTTTTTAATTTTAGCTATTTTCCATTTAATTGGGACTCAAATAATACAATTGCATGATTTTTTTTTTAAACTACTTTTTTTATTTTAATGTTTTTATTTTTTGCTATTTTCCATCTTATTTGGACTCAAATAATACAATTGCATGATTAAGTATTAATTTCTATAATTTCTCCCTCATAAAAAAAATATATATATACTGTATATATATCACTGACTGCAAGCTTTTGAATGCTGTAGTGTATAATGTTACAAAAGTTTTTATTTCATATAAACGCTGATCTTTGGTGCTTTCTGTTCATCAAATAATCCTGAAAAAAAATGAATATTGATAATAATAATCAGAAATGTTTCTTGAGAAGCAAATCAGCATATTACAAGGATCATATGAGAGTAATGATGCTTAAAATTCAGCGCTGCATCACAGAAATAAATTACAGTTTAACACATATTCACATAGAAAGCAGTTATTATAAATAGTAAAAATATTTCACAATTTTACTGTTTTTGCTGTACTTCAGATCAAATAAATGCAAGCTTGGTGAGCAGAAGAGACTTCTTTAAAACAACATTACTGTCCAAAATCATTTGACTGCTAGTGTACCTTCACAGAACCCTGATAAACATATTCTATCATATCAATAACTGTATATGTAGTGTATTCTTGACTCTTATATAGGAGAGGAAACTGAAACCGAATGTGTTTTGTGTCTCAGGATCCCACTGTGTTCTCTGATAAACATATTCTATCATATCAATAACTGTATATGTAGTGTATTCTTGACTGTTATGTAGGAGAGGTAACAGTATCTGACTCATGAATGTGTTTTGTGTCTCAGGATCCCGCTGTGTTCTCTGATAAACATATTCTATCATATCAATAACTGTATATGTAGTGTATTCTTGACTGTTATGTAGGAGAGGTAACAGTATCTGACTCATGAATGTGTTTTGTGTCTCAGGATCCCGCTGTGTTCTCTGATAAATCAGCATCTGTCTCTGCTGGCCCGGAAGTTCCCTCAAACCAAGTTCCTGAAGTCCATCTCCAACACCTGCATTCCTAACTACCCCGACCACAACCTGCCCACGCTCTTCATCTACCACGAGGGAGAGATGAAGGCTCAGTTCATCGGGCCGCTGGTGTTCGGAGGAATGAACCTCAGCTGTGACGGTCAGAACCAGAACCGCTCTGTCTCAGAATCACTGACGCAGGAGGATAATACTCATCACACAGTTTACATTTATTCATTCAGCACAATCTTCATGCAGTTCTTCATTGATTTATTTTAGTGATATACAGATATACAGTCAAACCAAAAATGATTCAGACACCAGATATAATTTTTGATATTTTTTTACGTGTTGTGTGTGCGTGTGCGTGTGAGATTGATATATGTGTGTGTGTGTGTGTGTGTGTGAGATTGATATGTGTGTGTGTGTGTATGTGTGTGTGCGCGTGCGTGCGTGTAAGATTGGTGTGTGCGTGTGAGATTGATGTGTGCGTGTGAGATTGATGTGTGTGTGTGTGTGCGTGCGTGTGTGTGAGATTGGTGTGTGTGCGTGTGTGAGATTGGTGTGTGTGCGTGTGTGAGTTTGGTGCGCATGTGAGTTTGGTGCGCGTGTGAGTTTGGTGCGCGTGTGAGATTGATGTGTGTGTGTGAGATTGGTGTATGTGTGTGTGTGTGTGTGAGAGAGAGAGAGTGTGTGTGTGTGTGTGTGTGTGAGTGAGTTCACCGCTGTGTCTGTAATGGAGTGTGTGTGTGTGTGTGAGAGAGACTGGTGTGTGTGAGAGATTGATGTGTGAGTGTAGAGAGAGAGAGATTGATGTGTGTGTGAGATTGGTGTGTGTGAGAGAGAGAGAGAGAGAGAGTGTGTGTGTGTGTGAGTGAGTGAGTGAGTTCACGTGTGTGTGTGTGTGAGAGAGAGAGAGAGAGAGAGAGAGAGAGAGAGAGAGAGAGAGAGAGTGAGTGTGTTCACCGCAGTGTCTGTAATGGAGTGTGTGTGTGTGTGTGTGTGTGTGTGTTCAGAGCTGGAGTGGCGTTTGTCTGAATCCGGAGCGGTCCAGACGGATCTGGAGGAGAACCCCCGGAAACAGATCCAGGATCAGCTGCTGACGTCCATCCGCTGCTCCGCGCCGCACACGAGAGATGAAGACGATGATGATGAAGAGGACTGAGGTCATCACAGCTGGACAAACTACTCCAAAACATCTTAAACCATCATCCATACATGAACTATTGACCAGAAATACCATATTTACATCGCTTTGTTTTATAGAAGATTTATAACAACACAACCTTTGAGTTCAACGCTTATCACCATTTATTATATAAAACTAGTGCTGTTAAACTATTAATCATCCAAAATAAGTTTGTTTACATTATATATGTGTGTACTGTGTATATTAAAATACAAACACATGCATGTATATATTTAAGAAAAATGTTGTTTATATATTAAATATATTTATATATGAATATATAAATGTAAATATTTTCAAAATATATGCTGTATGTGTGTGTATTTATATATACATAGTACATATACATATATAATGTAAATAAAAACTTTATTTTGGATGCGATTAATCACGTTTAACAGCACTAATAAAAACTATTGATTTGAGTGTTTTTTAATGTGTGGATTTCTGCAGGTTTGTTGAAGGTCAAATTAATATTTTTTAAGAACATGTAAGGAATAAATTGAGATGAAGGCAATATATCAATATGATCTATAAATGTAAATGTCTTGGAAACGCTTAAAAGTGTGAAAATACAACCTTCTACAGATCTTTTTCATTCAAATATTAATAAAAAACAACTCTGGTTTGAATATCTCTGCTTACAAACACTAGAATATGGAAATAACTTCATTTACAATTTACCGGAGAAGACAAATTACAAGATAAGAAGTATTGTTTTATCAGAAATTGATCAAAATGAAGTGTTTATGATCAAAACAAGAACAAAACTCCATTTCATTCAAAGAGTAAACATTTTTATTCCCCACTGACAGATATATGTTCTTGTTTTAATTATAAACTCGCTTCATTTTTAACAATTTGACATAAAACAAGACTTTGCGTGTTAAATTTGCGTCTTCAGTAAATGCATCTTGATTTAAGGATGTTTTGCAGTGCGTGCAACGTTTAATGCCATGAATTTAGACTTTCTGTTCTGCTTTAAAGGGATAGTTGACTTTGAAATTAAAATGTGGTATCTATCAGCTTACCCCAAGGGCATCCAAGATGTAGGTGTCTTTTTTTCTTCAGTAGATCCAATTTTGATGTTTTTAGGTCAAACCGTTCTAGTCTGTCAGTCATATAATGGCAGGTATAGGTCACTGTCTCTATAAGAGGGAAAAAGAACATGCACAGAGAAATCCAAATTAAACAATTCCCCATCGTAACTACACATTGATGGCCTAAGACACGAAACGAGCGGTTTGTGTGAGAAAACGAACAGTATTTATATCGTTTTTTACCTCTTGTACACAACCATGTCCAAGTGATCTGAGTGCACACACACATCCGGTGTGTGACGTGTGTGTGTGTGCGCGCTCTGGCTCACGCTGCATTCACACGGGGCGTCAACGCTTGACGGAGGGCGTGTCTGAAGCGTGGTGCTGACGCGCCGTCATAGTTACAACAACCAATCACATACTTCTCTGGTGTTGCATGAACGGGATTGGGTATTTGCATGAGGCGATCTGATTGGCTGACGCCTCCGTTGGCGCTTGAAAAGTTGCGTCAGCACCACGCTTCAGACACGCCCTCCGTCAAGCGTTGACGCCCCGTGTGAATGCAGCGTGAGCCAGAGCGCGCGCACACACACGTCACACACCGGATGTGTGTGCGCACTCAGATCACTTGGACATGGTTGTGTACAAGAGGTAAAAAGCGATATAAATACTGTTCGTTTTCTCACACAAACCGCTCGTTTCGTGTCTTAGGCCATCAATGTGTAGTTACGATGGGGAATTGTTTAATTTGGATTTCTCTGTGCATGTTCTTTTTCCCTCTTATAGAGACAGTGACCTATACCTGCCATTATATGACTGACAGACTAGAACGGTTTGACCTAAAAACATCAAAATTGGATCTACTGAAGAAAAAAAGACACCTACATCTTGGATGCCCTTGGGGTAAGCTGATAGATACCACATTTTAATTTCAAAGTGAACTATCCCTTTAAGATGCTTTAATTAGTGAGATTTCTAACTGGTGCAGAAATGCTGTGTGTTAATGTCTTCTGTGGTTGTTTCACTCACTCTCAGCCACCAAACACAGCTTATAGTCATATTATTGAGTCATATTTAGGGACATAAATAAATACATCACAGGCAATTTCCTTTCAGCGTTTAACATCATCTGATTCGCTCGCACTGAACTGTGTGTCTGATGTAGCAATAACACAAACCATCAGCAGGGAAAAAGAGCTTTTAATGAAATCTGGTGTTTGTTGTAGCTGGACAGCAGCAGTAAAGCAGCTTCAGAGTCCCAGATATGAACAGAAGAGGTCTAGAGAGAGAAAAACACAGTATTTCACACCGACATCAGTCACATCTACAAACAAGTTCAGGAGCTCATTTCTCTCATCCGTCTGCACTCTGTTATCCCACAAATAACAGCAAAAACACCAAAAATAAACCTTCTATGTGAACGTGCATTTATCTCAAGTATTTCAACTTAAACACTTCAGTTTAGTTGCTGTTTTGATTTTAAAATATAGTCAAATTGGCTAAGTTCAGGTTTTTCAATTATATTAGACTGACTTTTTAAAATGTAGTTGAATCATATGAAGAGTTCATTTGCAAAAACATAATTAAAAAAAATATTTATTATATAAATAAAAATATTATATTATTTTTTATCCTGTATTCCAATTAATATCAATCAAACTGCATTTGGGTTGTTTTGATTAAAGAATAATAACAAAAAAAATACAGCTAACTAACACAATAAAAACATGATTTATGAAAA
>CM041799.1:963567-966067 GCA_023376895.1 Aspiorhynchus laticeps
GTTATTAATGCATTATTTTTGACTTTTTTATTATATTTCTCAATCATCTGTTATGTTTTGCTGACGTTAAGTTATTAAAATGTTATTTCTGAATGTATTTTCTCTGAACTTTTTGTTATTAATGCTTATTTTTGACTTTTTTATTATATTTCTCAATCATCTGTTATGTTTTGCTCACGTTAAGTTATTAAAACGTTATTTCTGAATGTATTTTACCTTAACTTTCATTTTTATGCTTTATTTTTAACTTTTTTATTATATTTCTCAATCATCTGTTAAGTTTTGCTCACGTTAAGTTATTAAAACGTTATTTCTGAATGTATTTTCTCTGAACTTTTAGTTTTTTATGCTTATTTTTGACTTTTTTATTATATTTCTCAATCATCTATTATGTTTTGCTCACGTTAAGTTATTAAAATGTTATTTCTGAATGTATTTTCTCTTAACTTTTTGTTATTAATGCATTATTTTTAACTTTTTTATTATATTTCTCAATCATCTGTTATGTTTTGCTGACGTTAAGTTATTAAAATGTTATTTCTGAATGTATTTTCTCTGAACTTTTTGTTTTTATGCTTATTTTTGACTTTTTTATTATATTTCTCAATCATCTATTATGTTTTGCTCACGTTAAGTTATTAAAATGTTATTTCTGAATGTATTTTCTCTGAACTTTTTGTTTTTTATGCTTATTTTTGACTTTTTTATTATATTTCTCAATCATCTGTTATGTTTTGCTGACGTTAAGTTATTAAAACATTATTTCTGAATGTATTTTCTCTTAACTTTTTGTTATTAATGCATTATTTTTGACTTTTTTATTATATTTCTCAATCATCTGTTAAGTTTTGCTCACGTTAAGTTATTAAAACATTATTTCTGAATGTATTTAATCTGAACTTTTTGTTATTAATGCATTATTTTTGACTTTTTTATTATATTTCTCAATCATCTGTTATGTTTTGCTGACGTTAAGTTATTAAAACATTATTTCTGAATGTATTTTCTGTTAACTTTTTGTTATTAATGCATTATTTTTGACTTTTTTATTATATTTCTCAATCATCTGTTATGTTTTGCTCACGTTAAGTTATTAAAACATTATTTCTGAATGTATTTAATCTGAACTTTTTGTTATTAATGCATTATTTTTGACTTTTTTATTATATTTCTCAATCATCTGTTATGTTTTGCTCACGTTAAGTTATTAAAACATTATTTCTGAATGTATTTTCTCTGAACTTTTTGTTATTAATGCATTATTTTTGACTTTTTTATTATATTTCTCAATCATCTGTTATGTTTTGCTGACGTTAAGTTATTAAAACATTATTTCTGAATGTATTTAACCTGAACTTTTTGTTATTAATGCATTATTTTTGACTTTTTTATTATATTTCTCAATCATCTGTTATGTTTTGCTGACGTTAAGTTATTAAAACATTATTTCTGAATGTATTTAATCTGAACTTTTTGTTATTAATGCATTATTTTTGACTTTTTTATTATATTTCTCAATCATCTGTTATGTTTTGCTGACGTTAAGTTATTAAAACATTATTTCTGAATGTATTTTCTCTGAACTTTTTGTTATTAATGCATTATTTTTGACTTTTTTATTATATTTCTCAATCATCTGTTATGTTTTGCTGACGTTAAGTTATTAAAACATTATTTCTGAATGTATTTAACCTGAACTTTTTGTTATTAATGCATTATTTTTGACTTTTTTATTATATTTCTCAATCATCTGTTATGTTTTGCTCACGTTAAGTTATTAAAACATTATTTCTGAATGTATTTAATCTGAACTTGTGGTTTTATGCTTTATTTTTTAATTTTATTATTCATTTTATTTCTCAATCATCTGTTATGTTCTAAGAATGTTTTGTTTATGTTATGTTATGAATGTATTTTCTCTGAACTTTCAGTTTTAATGCATTATTTTTTACTTTTTAATTTTTCTTTTTATTTCTCAATCATCTGTTATGATTATTTTGAAGTCATTTTTATGTAAAGCACTTTGAATTATTGCACTTTTTTATGTTTTAAGTTATATAAATGTTAAGGCAAAACATTCTTAAAGTAATGTTTATGGAATAGTCTTATAACTTTATTAATATTTGATATACGTTCTCATAATGTTGAGAAACGTTATTAAAACAACATTATATGATGTTATTTGTACTTGATGCACACTCTAAGAAATGTTTTTGTAAACATTAAATATCATTATAATCATGACGAGAAAACTGGACATTTTTATGTTCTTAGAATATTAAAAATAAATGTTCAAATAACGTTACATTTTGGGTAAACATAGTAGAATGCTGTAATAAACGTTTTTGCAACCTTTAAATAACTTTATAATCACAAAAACACTTGTGAATTTTTTTATTGTTCTTAGAATATGCTTTTTTATTTTTCATTTTTTCAAAAAGTGTATTATATTAATATTAATAATTATAATAATATTATTATTATTATAAAAAAAAAATTT
>CM041799.1:971067-981067 GCA_023376895.1 Aspiorhynchus laticeps
TAAGAGTGCATCATATAATTTACATCTAAAGGACATTTACAGTATTTTACCATAAATCCAACAATTTTTACAGTGTGCAAACAGTCCATTTAGATGCTCCGACAGAACAAAACGAGAAAATAAACACATTTTCAGAGTATCTTCAGCTCATGCATGACTCTGCTGTGAGCGTCTTTTAAGCGATGACCTCTTCTCATTCTCCTGAAATGAATAAACACATCGTGCAGCCATAACCATAAAGCAATTGCATGGCAAAATGTCATGTTCTCCCCGCTGGCCTATCAAAGCACAGGCGGATTGACTCGCTCGATGGAAGAACGGTGGAATCCTGCAGGGCTCTGTCCTGGGACCAGTTAGATTCTCCTTATGCCGTTTTATTGATTGAAAATAAGAGTTGTATTATCATCAAAGGAGCTGATGTGCTTCACGCCACAGATGGCTGGAGTAAGACAAGGGACCTGAGAAGTTCATAAGAGCTTTTACGCTCAGAGTACTTGTTGTTCTCCATGGCTATGATGTAGTTTGTAATGACAAGATAGCGATCAGATGCCGGACCACCTAGGGCTCGACACACGCCAGATTATTTCCAAAACAGACAAATTAATTAACTGGAAGCCAATTTGTGTGAAGAGAAAAGTTTCCTTGTTACTCTGAGGCTTGTTGTCAGTTTCTCAAGCTGAGGAGGAGAAATGAGTAAGAACGCTCAAACAAGAGGTGTGAGAGCGCAATCGTGTGAAAGTCTCAGGTCTGGATGGGTTTAACGATGTTAGGTTGTTCGGCTGGATGATGTCAACCAACATAATGAGCTGATCAGACGTCAGACATGGAGGTGAGATGTCCAAATCAGACAGACATGTCTATGAGAAGAGACATATTTAGCATCCGCTTTCTAATAAAGAGAGTGACGGACAGTTTCAGAGTTTGATCACATCTGATGCATCAGCTCAAACCCCAAAAGCAGTCATAAGTAACACAGGTATATTTGTAGCAATAGACAACAATACATTGTATGAGTCAAAATTATACATTTTTCTTTTATGCCAAAAATCATTAGGATATTAAGATCATGTTCCATGAAGATATTTTGTACCGTAAATATATCAAAACTTAATTTTTGATTAGTAATATGCATTGCTAAGACTTCATTTGAACAACTTTAAAGGTGATTTTCTCAATATTTAGATTTTTTTGCACCCTCAGATTCCAGATTTACAAATATTGTCCTATCATAACAAACCATACATCAATGGAAATATTATTTATTCAGCTTTAATGTGATGCATAAATCTCAATTTCAGAATATTGATTCTTATGAATGGTTTTGTGGTCCAGGGTCACAAATCATCCAAATATTGACAGATCTACTGCATCACATCACACATTGCATTTCACCATAATACATTTAAAACGTGCAAGAAGCAGTCATATCAATTATTACAAAATTCGATTTTTTATAATCTATCTATACTGAATAAAAGGAACTGAAAAAATAATTAGAAAAACCTTTAAAATTAAAATTAAAACAGACAATATAAAAATAAATTCAAAATATTAATAAAAACTAATAGTAGCTCAATCATTGTAAAAAAACACATCAACACTGGTTTGAAGTTTTGAAGTGCTGCTAATACAACTCATACAATACATTTATATTTAGAGAACATATTGATGTTTTTTTTAATTTAATTGGTCTTTAAAAAGTCTTCAATTTACCTTTATATAACCTGCAGAAACCCTGTAGTACATTTCACAAACAATTACAAAAAACAGCAAGTAACACATTGAATTAAAGTTACATTTTGTAGTAAAAAAACTGAATTAGTAAAACAAACTCCAATTATATTAATTTTATTTACAATTAAATTTTGTACCGTTATATTTGTATGTAATATACGCATATATTTATTAATATATATTTGTTTTGAACTTTCAGACAACATTTAAAGTTGGTTGTGAAAAACTGGATACTTGTTATGTCTTGTTAATGTATAAATATGAATTAATTAATGTTTGATTGTATTCCTCAGTTCTTTCTTGCAGGTTATAATCAGTGACTTTAGTATGATGACAGTTTTTAAATGTATTTATTTTAATGGAGTGTCTATTTACACTAAGTGCAAATATCCTGCCTTGTTGGCAGAGGCTATTTACACTAACTCCGCCCACTAACGTGTGATTGGGCGGAGTCAACACTGCAAAAAGACGCTTGTTTATCATCGGTTTCAGTGGCGCAGATGGTAAGTCACGTGCTTTTTGACGCGATCGACCCGAGTTCGAATCCACCTTTCGCCGGACTTTATTTCCCCCTTTTTAAATCTCATATCACATCTGAAAGGCATTTATTTTCAATAAAAATGAAAGTATTGAGTAGGGTTAGGGTTAGGTGTAGGGAGGGCTTTATTGTCCCAATAAGGTCCTAATAATAATAGCCTAGTTTGAATTAAAACTATAATTTACACTCAATACGTTATTATTGCGTACTGCTTTATAATGTACTACAATACTGAGGTGCAGATAATTGCCACTATTTGCAATAAGTAGCATAAATAGCAGAAATCTTGCTATTTTAACAGTGTAAATAGTATAGCTATTTGCACTTAGTGTAAATAGCACATCATTAAAAAATACTGCTATTTTCACTTAGTGTAAATAGTATCTATCTCTAAGTGCAAATAGCCACCGCCTTATTTTAATTGAATTCCAAAAATACAAAACAATCCATGATATTTAACAAACACTGTAAATCCAAATAAGGAGATACATTACTAACTGCATTAAAATACAACAAAAGGACATCACAACATATTAAAATTAATTTAATATGTAACTTTTAACATTTAGCCTAACTTTTACTGCTTCTTCAGGACGATGTGTCCATCTAGTGGAAACACACGATACTGCAGCATCATGAGACAATATAATAAACATAAACACATGTGTCATACTGCACACTCAGTGTTCATATCACATATAACTCGTGATATTTCTTCATACTAATAACGTGTATTCTAAATAAATAACTCAAGCAACAAATCGCCTTCGTTCCCAGTGTTGCCAACTTAGCAACTTTTCAGACTACCCTAGCAACATGTTTTTCCAAAAGCACCTAGCAACAAGTTTAGCTATGTTTAAAATTAATTTGGCAACTTTTGATGTGAATCAAATGATAAAAGGCACACATTTTCCATCTAAATGACACAAAAAGAGGAAACCAAAGATACACATCACGTGTATTAAGTTCTCTGTCATCCCTGGCTGCAGTTGTTCAATTTAATAATAATAATTATTATCATTATTGTTTAATAATTGTTCATTTATGATACACCTTGTTTGTAGCTTGTACCTGCGATTGTTGATCAGTTAGTACACTAAGAAAAATATCTAGAAAAAATTACTAGTAGCCTAATTTTCTATTTTCAACACAAAATACATAATGCAGGAAAAAAAATTGTGAAATATCAATCCAGAAAATTTCTTCATGTTAACATTGTCTTATTTTTACAGATTTCTCTTAAGAGTGTAGTACACTAACTAACCACTTATTACTATAATAGTTCAGAATGTGTAGTTAGTTTACTAGCTAATTATTATTATTTTTTAATAATAATATTTTTTTTTTTTTATTAATTATATTATTATTAATTATTATTATTATTACTATTATTATTAATTATAATAATTATTATTATTTAATTATATATATATATATATATAAAAAAATATATATATATATATTAATAATAATAATAATAATAATAAAAAAATGTTCAACAATGTATTCAATATTGTATTAAAAAATACACGTAGGCATATCTATATTTTAATATTATATTATGCATTTATTATTTATTTATTATTAACATCTATAAAATATATTTTTGCTGAATTATTATTTTTTAAATTGCAAAATCATAAATACAATACAAGATCATAAGAGGATCTTTGAGAACAGAGCACCAATCAGAATGAAAATAAACTACGAAAAGAAAAGAAAAAAAGAGAGAAAGAATTAAAAAAGAGAATTAATTACATATTAATTACAATCTTACAGACTTACAGTACATCCAAAATTACTTTTGAAAAACAGAAAACAATGGCTTACATTTATGAATATAAAATCTGCCCAAAATGAGAACAATATTCAATATAAATTGAGTACATACATCTACCATTAATAAACCAAAAATGATATAATTTTTATAAAATTGAGAAGACAGCTTGATTGAAACGTTAAGCCACTCGAGTGTATCAGACCAAAGACTGAATGAACAATAGAATAAATGTACAGTCGTTTCAATATCAACATCACAAGAGGTACAATTATTCTGATCAATATTAAATCTACATCTAAGAAACTCTAAAGATGGATAGATATCATTAACAGTTTTAAGTGTACTTCCTTGGATTTGAGGAGATGCTTGCTGATTTGATGCAGTGACACAATGTAGCGCTGTGATCACGTGATGACGTCACACCGTCATTTAGCACCAAATCAACCTCTTTAGCAGCTTTCTCTGAAGATGAGTTGGGAATAGGGATGGGCGATACCTCTTATTTTATTTTCGATCCGATACCGATATTTTCAAGCCCAGTATCGTCGATACCGATACCGATACCTGTAAACTAAAATGATCTTTTAAATTATTAAAAGAATATAATCAGTAATTATACTCACTTAATATTAGATTTTAAAGCCATGTTTGTTTTTAAACAATTCACAGGCCTTTTTTTGTTTACACTGTCAGAAATGAAATATACTAAAATTGTATTTTAGCCCTTTACTGGGGCAGTAACCTCAAAGGTGCACCTTTAACCCTAAAAGGGAGCATATTAGTACCATACAAGTATGCATGCTTTAAGGGTATAGATAAGTTACAAAGGTGCACCTTTGAGGATACCTCATGAAAAATAAACATGGTGTTACATACAGTAAGTACTAAAATGTATTATTATTATTACCATGGTAAATTTGTGGTTACTACAGTTTTACTACAAATACTGTGGTAAACTGTGGTTACTGTAATAAAACCATGGTTATTTTTTTTAAAAGGCTGCCAGGCTGCTGTACTCCTAAAGGTGAAACTTTAGTATATATTTTTTCTGACAGATTTATTAACAGCAATTACAGAACATAACACACATCCAGAACTTTTAACACCAGTTTAAATTTACTTACACAAACTAGCCTATTTAAAATAAATATTACATGTACACAAAAGTTTGGGGTAAGTAAGATTTTGTAATGTTTTTAAATAAGTCTCATGCTCACCAAGGCTGCACTTATTTGATCAAAAATACAGAAAAACAGCAATATTGTGAAATTAATTTTCTAGGCCTATTTTAAATAAAATAATTTAAAATGCATCTGTGATCAAAGCTGTATTTTCAGCATCATTACTCCAGTCTTCAGTGTCACATGATCTTCAGAAATAAATCTAATATTATTTGCTGCTCAGGAAACATTTCTGATTATTATTGCTGCTTCATATTTGTGTAGAAATCATGATGCACTTTTCAGAATTAATTTTATATATAGTAATAATGATATGTAATGTAATGTAATAATATGGCAATGATTTCTTATGATCTACTTATGCTTCTGATGCTTTTGAGAAACGCAGCTCTATTTGAACAAACACTGTGAGCCATGCTCCGCAGGGAACGCTGTCTGTGATTGATTACTTCTGTCTTTCAGCATCTGCGTGTGTTCCGATGAGCAGGAGAAATAGCTCTAACACAATTGTTCGCTAATATAGTCTATTTTTCCATTTAGAAGCTTATTTTATGCACAGAGTTTCTTAATAAATAAAATTAGTGGTTAAAAAAAATGCACTTTAGAATCGATATTTTTATGTGAGGATCGATCCTTTCGATACAACATCAGTATCAAAAGTATCCATACTTTAGGATCGATCCGCCCATCCCTAGTTGGGAACGCTGTTCGTTTCGTGTGGGATGTTCGTCTGAAATCCGCTTGTTGTTCTTAAAATACATCCGTTTAGGCGTCGACTTTAGAGAGTAGTGTATGGAGCGAATTTTGTGCCAATATTCATCAAACAAATCCAGTGTTCTACAAATAAACACAATCTGCTTTGCAAAGAAAAACTCGACTTTCAAACAAACGCAAAGTGATTTGCAAATACAAAACTCTATTTGAGAGAAAATGCAGAGGTATGGACAAATATATGTATTGTGTGTTACAACTGTGAGACCCTATTTTACCTTTTTATGAGGAAACTTGACTTGATTTTCTCACACGTGCAATTGAGCAACTTTCTTTTCCAAAAACAGCAGATGGTGCTGTCGTCAATTTACGCTTGTCTCCAGAGACCCGAAACACCTCTTTACCTTTTCAGGCCAATATGAGTGAGGAACAGGTGAGTTTCTGTCTTACTATCTCTATAATTAACCATTTAGATGTTTTCACAAAGTGACCCTACCACAGTGTCAGTGAAATTCACAACAAGTGCTGTAAAGTTGTTAACATGATTGATTAGTTCAAAAATCAGTAGTGACATGGATAAACATTTAACTCGCAATTTACTATCAATTTGTGTGGATCATTGCAGAGCGGGCTTCAGAATGTTGTAGGGGGGGCTAAGCCCCCCAAGCCCCCCCTTGACGCCAGGCCTCGTACACAATTTTGTCGCTATCCACTATACATTTGCATTTTAGTATTACAATATATTGTGACATGATATATTGTTATACCCCTGCATTGTTTTGGATGTTGAACAATTGTATCAATATATATGTATATTCTATATCCCGCGATCCAACAGAGGATAAGAGGTACGGATGGAACAGTTTTTATAGGGAAAGACTAGTTAAATGTTTATCCATGTCACTACTGATTTTTGAACAACTTTACAGCACTTGCTGTGAATTTCACTGATCTAACCTTGAGGTCATAAACGCATGAATTAATATTTCTGCATTTGACATTGAGAGCATAGGTCTCAGTTTAGATATATTTTTAAGATTAAAAAAATGCAGTTTTACAAATGCTAGAAACGTGGCTGTCAAAGGAGAGATTACTATTAAATAGCACACCTAGGTTCCTGACTG
Source organism: Aspiorhynchus laticeps (assembly GCA_023376895.1). Classification (NCBI taxonomy): domain Eukaryota; kingdom Metazoa; phylum Chordata; class Actinopteri; order Cypriniformes; family Cyprinidae; genus Aspiorhynchus; species Aspiorhynchus laticeps. Next base: position 978,136 of record CM041799.1, read on the forward strand.
ATGACGAAGAATTTACAGAGCAGCCATCAAGTGTTAGACAGTGTTCTAGGTTATTACTTGTGGGGTTTTTAGGTCCGATAATTAACACCTCTGGTTTTTCAGAATTTAGCAGTAAGAAATTACTCGTCATCCAGTTTTTTATATCGACTATGCATTCCATAATTTCTCAATTTGGTATGTTTCACCAGGCCGTGAAGAAATATAGAGCTGAGTATCATCAGCATAACAGTGAAAGCTAACCCCGTGTTTCCTAATGATATTTCCCAAGGGTAACATATAAAGCGTGAAAAGTAACGGCCCTAGTACTGAGCCTTGAGGAACTCCATACTGCACTTGTGATCGATATGATACCTCTTCATTCACTGCTACGAATTGATGGCGGTCAGATAGGTACGATTTGAACCATGCTAATGCACTTCCACTAATGCCAACAAAGTTTTCTAGTCTATTCAAAAGAATGTTGTGCTCGATAGTGTCGAACGCAGCTCTAAGATCCAGTAGAACTAATAGAGAGATACAACCACGATCAGATGATAAGAGCAGGTCATTTGTAACTCTAATGAGAGCAATCTCAGTACTATGATACAGTCTAAATCCTGACTGGAAATCCTCACAGATATCATTTTTCTCTAAGAAGGAATATAATTGTGAGGATACAACCTTTTCTAATATCTTTGACAGAAAAGGGAGATTCGAGATCGGTCTGTAATTAACTAGATCTTTGGGGTCAAGTTGTGTTTTTTTAATGAGAGGCTTAATAACAGCCAATTTAAAGTTTTTGGGGACATATCCTAATGACAATGACGAGTTAATAATAGCCAAAAGAGGATCTATGACTTCTGGAAGCACCTCTTTTAGTAGTTTAGATGGAATAGGGTCTAACATACATGTTGTTGGTTTAGATGATTTAACAAGTTTATACAATTCTTCCTCTCCTATAGTAGAGAATGAGTGGAATTATTCCTCAGGGGATCTATAGTATACTATTTGATGTGATAATATAGCTGACGGCTGCATGGTTACAATTTGATCTCTAATAGTATCAATTTTGGAAGTAAAGTAGTTCATAAAGTCATTACTGCTGTGCTGTTGGGAAATGTCAACACCTGTTGATGCTTTATTTTTTGTTAATTTTGCCACTGTATTGAATAAATACCTGGGGTTATGTTTGTTTTGTTCTAAAAGAGACGGAAAGTAATCAGATCTAGCAGTTTTTAAAGCTTTTCTGTAGGATAGGGTACTTTCCCGCCAAGCTATACGAAATACCTCTAGTTTTGTTTTCCTCCAACTGCGCTACATTTTCCGGGCTGCTCTCTTTAGAGTGCGAGTAAGGTAAAAAGAGGTAAAAAAGAGAGGTAATCAGGTATTGTGTCTCGCGAAATGGCGCGGATGGCCGACAAAATTTTCGTCATGGTTGCCGGAACGGGATATCTTGGACATACAGAATCCTTAAAGTTACGGCGAGGTTGTCATAAGCATCATTCGTGAAAAATCTACATCAGGGGCGTAAGGGAAGTCGGCAAGTCAGATCCGTAACTTCGGGATAAGGATTGGCTCTAAGGGCTGGGTCGGTCGGGCTGAGGTGCGAAGCGGGGCTGGGCCCGAGCCGCGGCTGGGGGAGCGGCCGCCCCGCGGCGCCCCCTCCCGTTCCCGTCTCCGGCGTGCGGCGCCAGGCCCCCCTCCTCCCCTCTCTCGGCGTTTTTCTCGCCCCCCCCGTCCGTGTCGGTGGCCCCCCTCTCGGGGTGGGGAGGCTGGCGTGGCTCCGGGGGGGTGGGTGGACGTCGGCGCGTCGGGGCGGGGCCGGCGGGGGGGGTGCGCCGCGGTGCGCGGCGGCGACTCTGGACGTGCGCCGGGCCCTTCTCGCGGATCTCCCCAGCTACGGCCCGCGTCGGGACCTCTGTCTTGGTGCTCTCCCCCTCCTCCGGGAGGGGGGTGCCCGGGGCGGGCGGCCTCCCTGGCGCGGAGCCTCGGCCGGCGCCTAGCAGCCGGCTTAGAACTGGTGCGGACCAGGGGAATCCGACTGTGTAATTAAAACAAAGCATCGCGAAGGCCCGCGGCGGGTGTTGACGCGATGTGATTTCTGCCCAGTGCTCTGAATGTCAAAGTGAAGAAATTCAATGAAGCGCGGGTAAACGGTGGGAGTAACTATGACTCTCTTATAGTTACATGGCCCGGGCGCCTCCTCGTGGCGACCGCTGGATAGGGTGGGAAGCATTGGTGATTCCAACTACCGGCGGAGGGTGTCACGTCGGCACCCCCACCTGCGACCCACCTGAACTAAGATCCGGGCCACCCTGGGAAGGGCTAACCTTCCAACCCAGGGTAAGAAGCTGGTTACAGAAATTAAAAGAAAGAAGAAACCTGGACCCTCTGGAATCCAGGTCGACAGCACAAGTGAAGTCATGGCTAGCGCTGACAAGTCTACTCTGGAGCAGGATATCATCACGTGCAAAGAGTGTGGCAGAGCCTTCCCTTCACTGAGGAGTCTGGGGATGCACCGACACCATCAGCACCCAGAGGAGGTGAATGAAGAGAGGCTCGAGTTCATAAAGATGAAGAGGAAGATGTGGAGCAGAGAGGAAGACGAACACCTAATAGTAATAGCGGATGCAGAATGGAAGTCGGGGATGATGAAAAAGGAACATCTAGGTATCCTCCAAGCGAACTTCTCCCACCGGACTATAGACTCCATCAAAAAGAGACTGCAACATCTTAGATGGGCACCCCCACCAGCTGGACAACAACCTCCAACCTCCCCTCCTCCTGCAACAGGAACTCGGCAAATACCCCCCTCAAGTGTGGCAAGAACTCATCTCCCCCCCTCAACATCGGCCCTGGAAGGGCTACTCCCCCCCAGTCCGGCCGGGACCTCAACCTCTCAACCTAGGCTTAGAGGCACTGTATGGACTAAAGGGGAGGATGACGAACTGGA